>VZSE01002590.1:1160685-1280945 GCA_013398275.1 Promerops cafer | reverse complement strand
TTTTTTTTTTAGTATAAAGTTTAAATTACAGCAATCATTGTGGCACAAAGCACTACAGAAATGTTACATTATAGAAGAATCTTGTGCCCTGTATTTTCAATGGGTCATTTAAGAGCAGTAGTACATGCAAGCAAAAAGGAAAGAGCTGCTCTGTACCTGTGAGTCTTTGTTTTAAAAAGCTGGAACTGGAGAAGCAAGGTATGCTACAGCAAAATGTGTGTGCAGAAAGAGTTAGGGAGCATTTAGGGATTTCATGTAGCTTCACATCACCCTTGCCAGGTGTACCATAGCATGGACTATTCACTACAGCCTCCCCAAAAGGACTACAGGGCAACTTTCTATACATCAGAAAAAATTCAGGGACATCTTGGGTTAATTCTTTAATTTTTAAGTGTGAGGATAAGAGATTGTTTAAAACCACTGTAACTAGTAAACCTTTGATATAGGTTAAAGGGGAACCCTGGTAAAAATCTTTATTTGCTGGTTTATCCCTTGGTTTCTTTCATCAGTGGAGTTTCTGGTTTTGATACCCCTTGGGGCCAGCACAAGTTGTTCTTTTTTAACACACTGAGCAGGCTAGAACAACATCTATTATTAAAAAAATTTACTTATAATTTTCCATTATATTGAAAAAACTGGGTTTTGCCAGTAAAATCATACTTTTATCACTCATTTCCCATAACTTGTAGTGAGATGGTAATTTAGCACTTTGTAAATGTGCCAGTAAATTAGTAATTCTTGAGTCATTAATTTTGCATTTATCTTAATTGTGGTACTTCTATGGATATTTATGGAGTTTCACTTTTTTACACTTGAAAAATAATACTACAATGTTATTTTTGAGATGAGTTTAAGAAAACTAAATTATCTTAATAGGAACATTTTTGTCATAAAAAAATGGAAATTTTGCCTTGGTTTGTGAGTTAAGCAATTTTCATTTAAATGTCACTATGAATCGTTAAAGAAATGGGAATAGCTATTTTTCTTTTGCTTTTAGATAACTCCATGCTCATGATCTAGTAATTAAATCCCTAACCTCTTGATCTTTATTTTTGACTGAAGTTCAATAAGGAATTGGATAAATTCATAAAAGCTGAGTCCATAGGGGTCTAATTAATATACTAATGGACGACCTTTAAATCAGGAAGCCCATAAAACACTGATTGCCATAAGCTGAAATCGTTTACTGGGAAAACACACAAAGGCTTTTGTCCTGTTTCTCCAGTTCTTTACTCCAGCAATCACTGTGGCCACTGCTGGAGGGAGTTGGAGCTCTCTTGTGTCTCTCTGTGCTGACACTCATTGCTGAGATTCTGCTAACAACTCAGAGTTGAAACTTAAAAAGTTATTTGATGAATGCTGTGCATGTGAAAGATCAGGGAGTTTGAGCTTATGACACAGTTCTTTGGGTGCTTCTATATTCTTATTTTAAAAATGATATTTTAATTGAAAAAATGCTGCATGCTTATGGCTTTTTCACCTCCTCATCTATCACCTTGTTTTCCGAGCTCAAAGAGTGAACCATGCAGGTGGCACTGGCCAGGCTGCCTTGTGCAAACCCAAAGCAATGTTCAGGAGAAACTCAGACCTTTGCATGATAAAAGTGAAACAAAAGTCCCTCAGAACTAGGTCAACACAACCTCAAAATATATATTAAAAAAAACCAACAAACATCCCCCAGAGAGATGCCTTGGGTTTAAAATAGTCTGGGGTCTTCAGTGGATTTTTTCCTGTCTTCTCTTTCTATGCTGAAATGGCTTTGTTACACGTGAATGTTGATGGATGTGAGCAGAAAGAAAAGAGGTGAATTTTACTCTATTAACAATCAAATGCTGTTCACCTCTTTTAGCCAGATCTACATCTCTGTAGGACACAGGCAGACTCCTGCATTCTGTTCCTGGCTCTGGGTGGCAGTTTTGAACTTTTCCTCACTACCTTGCCCTCCATCGGAGGACAAAATTAATTGGGAGAAATACATTTTATTACCTCATTTCTCTCCCAGAGACTATAATGCAATATATCAAATAAACACTCCAACAAATGGCTTGTGGTTTTTCATGGCTGAGGAGGAGGCCTGTGTGGCTGGGAAGCTGCAGCAGTGGAGATTAGTTAATTGTTTCAGGCAATTCCAAGTGACAGTGTGAGCCAAAGGGTGCAACCTTGATGGACTCTTTGAAGCCAGAAGCTATTGTAACTCTTGCTTTTGGAGTTTCATTGACATTATTTAAATACCTTGATTCTTTATTTTTTTCTTTTTTAAGCATATGTTCTCATTAAAAAATACTATAAAATTCCTGGTCACTATTTTGTATTTTTGTCCTCAACTCTGAGGCAATTAATTTGCTTGTTCCATGCTATATCAGTACTTTCTTCCTATATCCTGTGTGGTCTGGCTGTCTCCTTGCTGACATTTTTACTACATTTTTGTTACTTTTAAAATAATTTCTCCTGCATTTTTAATATTTTATTGGATGTTTTAATTTTGCTTCTTGATTTTCTCCCCTCTTTATGTTCAATCCTTTGTAAATTCAGTTTCCTAAGTCTGCTTTGCACTGCTGCTCATTGTGTGGTGCATCATCTTGCATTCTACTCTTTACCCACTGCCTTGCCCCTGAGATATTTTTAAACTATGATGCTGGTTTTTTTTTTTTTTACTTTCACCCATAATTAAGCAAATTATTTCTTTGCCATTGGAAATCTGTTGAAATCAGCATTGACCTGATTTCACCTTTCAACTGTACATTTATCAATGTAACATATCATATTAGAATTACATGCTCATTGTAAGCATGTAAGGAAAACACAAAGGGATTGTTCTGTGATTGACCTGAGGTGAAATTCCAGGAAAATTTTTCATTTCTCTTGTCTGAGAGTGCAGTTTGCTAAGGAGCCAAAGGCTGTAAGCCCTTATGGTGCTCTCTGCTTTCAGGGCATGTGTTTGCAGGACTGGTACCTTTCCTTGGGAGGAACAAAGGCAAGGGGAGCTGAACAGCTGTTAATAACAGTGAAAGAGATAAAAGGTCACGAGATACATTGTGGGTATAAATGAGGTATTTATTTTGAAGGTAAGGGTTTGAAAACAAGAACTCTACTCTTTCAGAATGTTAGAAATGATGATTGAAATGAAACCAGTTAAATTAATCAGCTATAGCTAAAGCCACTTGGATTTTCTGCTACAAAATACTCAAAACAAAGTCTTAGTAGTTTGGTTTAGTCTGGTAGCACTAGCTTTTATATTTTATCTATCCACTAAGAGAGCCACCAAGAAATGTGCAATGATTCCAGCCCCTCCCCATGTCTAGAACCAGGTTGCTTTGATTTCTTTTTGCACTCTGAGTTTATCAATACACATTTTAAGCATCAATTACTTAAGAGTTGTGCTACCACATCTGAAAAGCTTTGGTGCAACAAGTTATGAAGAAATATTATTATGAAGAAATATTAAGAATTATTGTGCTGCAGTAAAGGAAGGAAGAATAGAGCAGTTTACTAGAATATCTTAAAAGAATAATTTGCTAATAACTGGATTTGAAGTTGGTTTTTGTCATGAAAGTATAACCCAGATTGGATTTTGAAAGACTTCTTTCTATATATATGGAATATGAGTGGAACAGGTGAGAGAATGTAGTTGTCATCATAATCTCTGATGATACAGTCAGGTGATAGCAGAGAAAAGGATGTGGTTTTATTACAATACCAGCAGAGAAATAGAGCATACTTTAAAAATGATTAAAAAGTGAAGTACAAAACAATGGCTTTTATATGTTCCTAAGCATTTTTATGGTACATATTATTGTGAAAATCTGTAGGCCTATGTGTTTTTACTGTTGATAGCTCATTAGAATGTGGCAGGTAAAGGAGAAATATGATCTTCTGTAATTGCAAAATTGTAAAAGTCCAGCTGTCCCTGCTGAGGATTCCCCGAGTTAAAGGGATATAGGATGTAGTCAGCACAAACTCTAGGTTTGCTAAACGACATAACTAAAATGTTTCATCTAAAATAAGAGAGCTAAGACAAACGTAGAAGCCTTTCATATATTATTCATGAATGAATGAAGTCTTAAATAGCTTCGTTCTGCAGCAGAGAAGATGAGAATTGTGGTGTAACGTGGTGCTTCCTGTCATAGACACAAATTGATCTTGCATTATTCTGATTACGCTGTGGAGCAGGACTCAGGAGGATGCTCAGCATTGCAGGTGGAAGTATGATGTTCCAGAATTCAGAGCCTTGGCAATTGTGAGTAGGCACAAACATTGTGCATTTCTTCCAGGAGGATTTAGTGCCAGTCCTGAGGCAGGTGCTCCATCGGTGTAGCCCTACACTTACCATGTTCCCATAGAGGATAAATCCACACTGCTCTTGCAAATCTTACAAGGCAGGGGACCCCTGTGGCTGCTGATGTGGATGGTGTACTTGATTTCTGGTTAATTTTAATTTGTTGAAGTACAAGTTTTCCAAGGCATTTACAGGGCAAGATAAACTCACAGACATTCCCTCATTGGAGCACCTTAAAAGTTTAAAGCTCTCATGTAGAAAAACTTGTGATGCCATATAGCAAATATATTCAGATTAAAAAAATAAAAGCAATTAAGTGTTTTTTTAAATTTATATCACATAAAATGCTTTTTTGTGTTCTCATTGCTGCTGGTATAAAGGAAAACATCTTGGACAGTAAATTTGGCTGCTTTTCCTTTCAATCTACGAGTGTGGTGACAAAAATAATTTAGTTTCAAAACCTGCTTAACTTTCTACATTCAGTCTGTCACATTCAGTCTGTTAACATATTGACTGAGCCATCCTGATTGCAGTATGGACCTTTGTCCAGACAGAAATTATTAGCACCAGCAACTGATTTCACAGGGGGCTGGGGCCAGCCTGCAACGGCACATTTGACTTATTGCTAATGGGACTGAATTTAAGACAGTGTTTTGCGGGAGAAGTGTCTTCATTTTCTATTACGTCTGTTTGTCTCTCCTTATTTGTGTTACAAAGCACTAATGCTTTAAGAAGCAAAATGGGGAAGTGCTATGGTGATTTCTACTCCAGAAACTGACTGCACTACAATCCTCAGTGGCTGAATATTTAATTTCAGACCAAAGTAAAAGAACATAGAATTAAATCCTGGATGAAATATCATTCAGTCTGATTTCAGTATTAGTTTCTTATAATGCTTTTTGGGAGACAAACAAGTATTACATACTGGCATGAAAAGAGCCTATAAAATGTAATAAAAATACAAAGTGGTCAATATACTTTTTATTGGGGTAGGATTTCATTTTGTATTTTATTTCCATTTTTCCTTCAAAAAGGACATTTTAAACTCAATATTTCCTCCTGTATGATTCTGCTTCTTTTGAAAATACAGCCTTCCTTTTCTAGTAATTTTCTTATGCTGCTTATTTATGAAGAGTTGAGAATAGACAAATTAAACATGACTTTTATTCCTTTCTCTAAGTGCTGTAGTGTAAGCTAGTTTAGTCTGCTGGTATTACATCATATATGACTTAGAGGGTGAAAATAATTTTAACTTTTTTTTGTTTGCAGTAATCATAACAAAATAACTAGGAAAAGGAATAATTGTTTGATTTAGAATAAAGAAGAAAAATGCCACTGAACACTTTTAATTTGCAGTGTTGTATTTCACTTGCCTACTCTCACTTTTACATAGCTCCCAATATATTTTCAAGTGTTTTACATATTATCACATTTGTGGTTAAAAGCTGTGAAATTGTTCCCCTTTCCCTTTCTCTCTTTGGGGAATTCAAGTACTCTGAGCCAGAATTAGCGTTCGGGTCATTACAAAGACACTGCTGATATTGTATTTCATACTTAATGAATCTTTATTGGCATCTGGGTCTAACCTTGACTCTGCCTAGTGAATCATAACTTGGCAGTCTCAGAGTGGGTGCTCCACTGTCCTATCAAATTCCAGCAGAGGTAATCTGGTCTTTCCCAGCAACTTCATTATAACATGCAGCATTGTGATTTTAAAAAAATAATAAAAATAACAAATGCAAAAGAAAACTTCAAAATAAAAGTTATATTAGATTTAAACTTTGTAAACTTAATATGATCATCTTGTTAGTAAAAGTGATGTTCTGCTAAAACCAAGCTTCTCCATCTCATCAGCCCTAAAGATCTCAAGGCTTGGTATGAACCTCAGAGTTTTCAATACATGCAATTATTTTTTAGCAGAAGAGAATAGAGAAATTCAAATGTGTCCTCTATGTGCAACAACTGAGAAGGAGCTCATTTCCAAGTCTTAACTTCTAGTATCTTAATGCAGATCTGGAGAGCTCCCCATCCTCTTTATGGGGTGTGGGAAGCTCTTTCAGTGTTTCAGGTGTCTTAACCAGTGCTCTCTCCTGTAGCTGCTTCTCCTCCTTGCCCAGTAATACTATATGGCACTTCTAGTATTTCTGTTGTAATTCCTTTTCATCTCAAAATAAGTAGTACAGAAGAGCAAAACAAAAACACTTTTGAAAAATGCTGGGATTCTGAATAGATAGAAAATAGAGAGTTAAATACGTTTTTAAAAGGTAAAAACCACTGAGAAAAATCCCATTTTTATATAAGTAGAAACTCAGAGAAGACATTTGCAATTGTTGAACACAGATGAATATTTTTTATCAAAAAACCTGTATGTTTCTGGCAGCTGAGTGCAAATGATACTGTGGTGTGTGGTGACTGGCACCAGGAAATATCATAAGCTTTCACCTGGTGCTGACCGAGGTCTCGCGGTCCAGGCAAGTGGTGCAGCAGGAGCAGCCACCTGGCTCAGGTGTTCACCCTTCAGGCTTCTCACATCCCATTTGATCCATCACACCAAAGCTTCACTCATGGTTTGGTAGCTGTGCTCAGGTTTGTGCTGAAGATTTTTCACCTTGTGCTTTTGGGTGTAACAAAGGCCCCTGTGAACTCTGTGTCAGCTGTTTGCTAACATCATAATTCACAGTACAGCTGCAGCTTCAGCAGTGCAGAGTTCAGGTCTTAGGAAAGCAATAATGGACTTTAAAAGCTCAGAGAAGAGAAGCAAAGGCAATTGCAGGTTGGAATGTCTTTGTTGCAAGAGGATTCCGTGCATGTGAATTCCTCATTCTTGAGAAAAAGAGCTGAGGGTGGGAGTGAGCAGCATCACAAAGGGTGGGGAGGAGTGGAGAGCCAGCAGCTGCTCTGTTTTCCATTGCAATGCCTAAGAGAGGCTGCTCAGCTCTTGTGAAGTGCCAGAGCTGCAGACTGGGAGCTTGGCAGGGTACTCCTGGAATGTCATCACATACCCTGTGTGGTTACTTGGTGCTTTACTTCCTTGGATTTCTTCTTTTGGCCACTTGTGAGGCAGTTCTGGTCTAGATGGGCTCTGTGGTCTGGATGCACACACCTGCTCTCAGGTGCAGGAAGGGAATTCCAGTCTAGCTCTGGAGTGCTTAGACCCTGAAAAGGACAGACAGCAGCTTCCTAGCATGGGGAGAGATTTCTGTGTGGAAAGCTAATTAAACTAAACTGAAGCAAGAAAGTTTCAGTGCTCGACAATTTCTGTTGCAGAGAGGGTGTTTTTTAAGGTCAACTCAAATCTAGAATCCACCTACAAAATTAAGAGCTCATGAATGCATGAATGCAGTTACCCGGATCTTTGGCTGTCGTGTGTTCAGAGGTCTCTCTCACTTGTACCATACTTGGCCTTCTCTCCTTGCACACACACACAAAAGCCTGACAAGTTTTTGATCTAGCTAATTTTTGAAAAGCAGCTTTGTGCTTTTTTTTGTATTTGAAATCAAGCTCTATTTCTAAACCTGAGGGCTTTAGTTTTCTTTAGTTTTGACGTATGTGCAGCCCTCGTACTTACAGTTTTGAGGGTTCATAAAGGACCATTTTTTCTTCCTCAGAAACTTGCCTTTGGCAAGAGACACTGTTGCAAAGGGGCCTCCAAGCTGTTTTTTATCTCTTTCTCATTTTAGCAATTAATCTGAATTTTGCCACAGGGAATACCTGGTATTTCTGCTCTGTGGATGTTCCTCACAATTCAGAATATGTCGTGATAGGTACTGTGTGATATAGAAGGCAAAGGTTGAGAGCAGCAGATTTTGTGGGATGTAGGTGAAATGTGGAACACTGCAATCGAGAGAGGATATTTAAATTTCTCACTTAAACTGTCAGGCAAAGTAGATATGCAGTGAATGCATATGTTCTGAGAATATCAAATCTGCTCATGTGCTACCTTCAAAGAGAGACTTTGAAACAGGAATTGCAGCTGAAATGAATTCTGTATGGCATTTTCCCTATCTTCTGGAATTGGCATCAAATTTGCCTCAGAACAAGAAAAAAACTAGTCAGACATATAGAGAGCTTCTGGAAATGGTAAAATTCTCACTGGAATTGCGGAACAGCAAAACTAGTAATAAGATTTGGTGTATCCTTTAATTTTAATGCTTTTATCTGGATGTCACTTAATTAAAAAAGAAGGAAAGGAACACCACCAAGGCATTTATTAATTTTGGGGTAAGCTGTGTGAAATCTGTCAGTCTGAGTTCATCGTATCCCTGAGATTCATTTTCTCTGGATTTGAAAATAAACCTTAAACCTCAAGGATGAAATGCCACTATGACTCATTTCATTACTTCCAGCAGACAATAAACCAGCCCAGAATTAGCATTTCCCCCACAGCCATGCTCCTTTCCCCTGTAGCCTTCTGTGGAGGGAGGCTTGTGAGCAGAGGTCTCTCCCATTTCTGTAGCTCTCTGGCTGGTTTAGTCCTCTTGTGCCCAGGAAGGATCTACAGATCGTGGCACTCGCTCTCTGGCTGGTCCCTGATAATTCCATGAATGCAAATACAGAGATGTACCTGGGATATGAATCTTCCTGCATGTTAATAAGCAAGGCATAGTGTTCCTAAACCTCCCTCCTCCCCAGTGTACTTTCTCTGCCACCTGAAGGGGCAGCTTGTTTGATTTTGTTTTCCTCTCTCTGTGGTCAGGCTGTAGACACAGTAAGCTTTGTGGTTTTTCTCTCGGACTGAAGGACAGAATTAATTGGCTTTGAAGTTTCCAAATCTGTGTTTCTGAAGAAGAGATTTGCAATGAGTGGCTGTGGAAGGGAGCCTCTGTGGAAGCCAAATCTCTCTGGAACCAGAGCAGTGCTGGCTGGGTCAGATGCCTGCTCTAAAATCCTCTGTTAGCACTTGAGGTGGAATTGAAATTGGAATGATTTCCATCCCTCTGATGAGCTGGCTTCTCTCACTGCTATTCAAGCATCTGTGCAGATGATGATTTTGTCCCGGTGTCTCTTAGAAAGTACCTTGAAATCTAAGAGTATTTATTTGCTTATTAAGTTCTTAGGGAACTAAAGTGAACAAAGAAACCCAAACACCAGTGAATTCTCCAAGATGACTTAGCAGCAGTGTCTGTGCTCAGGCAGCTCGTGCTGACTCCCTTGTGCCAGGAGCTGCCCAGCCCTGGTGATACAGAACTCTCTGCTGCACGTTGGGCCAGTTCCTTCCCTGTCACCCTGCGTGAGCTGAGAACTTGTGAAAACCAAAGATCTGCAATAATTTTTGAGAAAGTGTTGTTAAGTTTGGCTTTCTTGACTGAAGTTTTAATCAGCAGGCAATATGAATAATGGGAAGGGACTAATTCTCTTGATCCCAGAGCAAGGGGGTTCTTGGTGGTGTTTTGTCGGGTGGCCCCAAACTTCTAAATCCTGATTTGCCAAAGGATGAATTTGAACTTCCTGAATGGACGTGTGTTGTAGCTGATCCTGACTACTTTCTGCTTGCCCTCTAAACTCTTGGAATGGCAAAGTATGGGTTCTGCTGGATGCCATTCCTGAGATCCCTGACTGAATTCCATACTTGGGGACCCTGGCAAAAATAGCTTTCAAATAGCTGCTGGAGACCTGCAAATGGATGTGAGTGAATATGTGATTCTGTTGTGAAGAGCATCACCAGTGGCTTCATTTCTGTGGTGCAGTGGAACATTCCCCAGTAAAAGCCTGTGGGAGGCAGGTTTACCTTTCACAGGAGTAGAACGGATTCTAACAGGAATGCACAGCAAATAACCTCACTTTTTCCCTTTGGCCTCTCCAAATACAAAATAAGTTACTTCTTCCTTGCTCTCCCCACTACATGCAATGCTAATACATAGAATAAAAAAGCATATGAATGAAGAGTAATAGTTAAAAATCAACATCTTCTTTAGTAACATTACTAAATTTAAAATTAAACAGTGCATATTTATCATCTTTTGGGACAAGAAAAAGGTTTTATTTGTGACAAGTTGGAGATTGGTTCACTGCTGACACTCCTGTATGGTGTCAGGGCTGGTAAAATTTCCTGAGTCAGGTTTGAGACGTTCAATTTAAGCCTGTCCATACTGTAAAGCAAGCTTGCTTGCTACTAATTAGCATCTCTTAAAGTTTTGGTTTGTTTTAACACAAATTAGTCAGTAGATGTAAAATTCACGTTCTTAGAGTTGTTCAAAAATCTGTGCCATAATAACATTAATATCTGGCTTGAGAATGCAAGGTTCCTCTGCATTTGGATTATTAGAACAAAGCTTTTTAAAACAGTTGCCTTACAATCATGTGCAAAGAAAAAGTAAACTGAATAAAGTAGGATTTCTGACTGCAAAATGGGAAGTGATGTGCAGAGTCTGTGATGTTTCATAATGTAAATGTGATAATTGATAGATGCAGGTTAGTTGGAAATGTTTCTAATATTTGATTTGTCTTTAGCATGAAAGAATTTCATAATTTATAATGTTTTAGACAATATTAATTGATGTGGAAGAAATCTGTGTCAAATCTGTTAAATGAGCTGAGGACGAAATGGCTCCAAGTTTGAGGATGTCAATAGTTAGACATCTCAGCAGAGCAAACCACAGAATTTTTCAAGGTTTGATCTTTATACGTAAACAATGTTTGAAGATAGCAGTTGCCACACAGAACCCAAGAATTTAGTATTGTAATGTGAATTGGCTGAACAGCTGTTTCTGTGCAGTATTACCAGAATACTTGCAGCAAACAATCAGCTGTCTTACAGAGCTAAGAACTCTTTTTTAATCCTTTTAACTCTTGAACCTGAAACAAAGCATGATCCATTTCAAAAAAGTGATACTTCCAAATAAAATTTAGCTCTGGATGTATTAAACCCAAAAGAGAAAAAAAACAGCCCCAAATCAGAGGTTTATTTCTTAATTTCTGAGGCTGAGTAATGTGACGCAAAAAGAGTGGCTTTGCTCTGTGTTTCAGAGAAGATGGCTATCCTACCAAGGTTATTAGAGAATTATGCATTTCACCTTTAAAGTGTTATCTGGCACTGCCACTATGGCTTATCATTAGCATATCCTTTGATACTTCCATGGCATCAGGAAAGACATAAACCTAATCCAAAATAGAAAAGAGACTCTTAAACAAAACAATATTGTTACTGTTTTGGCTCACTCAGGGAGGTAAATTTTTCTTTACCTTTTCTGCAGTTTTTTAAAATGGAGCTAAAATTGTTTAAAGAACAGTGCAAACTTGCATCACAATGTAAATGATTTGGGAAATGAGCCCAAGCCGGTGTAGTCTGCATAAATGAAAGTGTTATCTGTGAAACTGCTTATAAGGGTGGGACAGAAAATGGTCAGAAATAACAATATTGGGACTTTCTATTAGCTTCTAATCTAGCTATCTTCTTCACAATCTTTATTTAAGATGGGGTTTCCATTGATTCAGAAGTAGATTTGAAGACAAAGTAGCTGCCTGGTGAAATACTGTGGGACAATAACTTTCTTCCTTTGGAGGTCACCCTCTCTGTAGGGGCCAGAGTAAGCAGGGTAGGGCTGGAGTTGCAGATTTCCCTGTTTCTTTGATTGTTTGACTGTTTCTTTGCAGATGTTAGAAGTTAATATATACAACTCACATATAAAAAAAGTAAAATTAAGACACTGTGTTATTCTTCCATTTACCTTGCCTCAGCAGAGAGTTAAGAATGATGGTGGTCAGTGTAACTTTTGTACCAAGATGGGATCTGAATTAATCAATACCCATATTTATCCATGGGAGTGTTCCATTGTGGTACTTACAGCTACTGTACTATTTTACTACTCTAAAACAGCTCATTCTTTGTTTTTTTTTCTGTTTCTCTTAATGAGGAACTGAAATATTTTCCTAGATGTATCAATGGAGAACCCTGGGGTTCAATGCCTGCTTTTGGAAATCCCTACTGAATGTCTGAAGAAGAAAGCAATATCCCAACTTCCAGAAATCGAGGGTTTAATTGCCATTTGCATGGTCTGTTACACATTTGTGTAATAAAATTGACCTTGCAAGTTTTATTAGTGTATGACTTAGCCATCATTCATACTTCTTAAAGATTCATGGGAAACATCTTACACATTTTTATTTGAGTATCGTTTGGCAGACAGTTTAAACACCTATTGGAAAAAGACTTAACTTCAGCAGAGTAAGCAGCATATGCAAAACAACTCCTCAAAATCCCCAAACAACAATAATCTCCCCCTCCCTCCACCCCAAAAAAAGGTCTCCCAAAATTCAACACCAAAGGAATTCAGAGTTGAGGCTGCCAAGATGATAGTTTTACAACCCTAATCCCAGCCTTTATGCCTAAGAGTTCTAAAAAAATGTTTTTCTTTACTTCCTCAGTCAGTTGAAAACTATCAAGGCCGAGGGTATTGCAGACATTAAGCCTGACCACCAGGACATGATTTTGAAAAGGCTGGAAATGGCACATTCTTCAGCAGGCTGTGTAATATGTGCAGTGGGAACATGGCAGTCCCCATATGGAAGTCCTGCTGACAGCAGCAAAATAGTTTTTAAGCAGCATGTACTGTTATCCTGCTCCAAAGAGCTGTGAATTGTGTGATGGGGAAGCCTGGAAGCCTGTGCCATATCCCTCCTCCATCTGTGCAGGATGGCTATGGTGCCAGACAGGTAGTAGACTCTGCTGTGCTCTGCTACCCTTCATCTGCTTTCATTACTCCCACTAGTAAAAGCAGAATTGTACTGCTGAAATTCAGTTAAATCAATGAAATTCCATATGGCAAGGGGTTAGTCACTTGTTTTCAGTACAGTCTTTAAAGGGCGAGAGCTTTTAATTTTGATGGTGTTTAGGTTCTTAAAATCAGGAGTAGAGTGCTGTTCAGGTTCTGGGTTTTAATAGATTATAATGGTCTAATACAACTAAAAAACTACCAGCAACCAAAAAAAAAAAAAAAAAAACCAAACCAAAAAACACCCTCCAAAAAACCAACAGAAAACCCCGTGCCAACAAAAAAAAACCAAAAAACCCTCCAAAACTTGTAGAAGAAAGATATGTTTTTAACATGCTGGAAATGTAACTGATTTTGAAAACAGATAAAGTTTCAAAATTCTATTCGCCAATGTAAGACTAGTTTTTTTTGTGAAATGAGATTATTTTTATTAATTTTTTAATACAGCATATAGTCTTAATGTTTGAAAATTTTCCCCAAACTCAAGCTAACCAAATGCCCCTTAAAAATTTTTGACTTCTTTTCCCCCTCTTGTTCTTGACAATTCAGTGCCAAGATTACTCACACCTGGTGCTTTTGTTTCTCCTCAGTGTTCTGATTGCCTCTTGAAGCTCTTCACAATTTAATTCTTCTACAAATGGCTCAGCTGTCTGGAAAAAGGCCGATTGCTTTTGTGAATTTCAGCATTGAGAAGCTCAGTAAAATACTCTTTTGATCTCTCTATAATTGTTTTAACAAAACTATATCTGCATTTCTGTGTTCATTCTTCAAGTTTGATTTCTTCACGTATTGACGTTGCAAAGTAATCTGGCTCTATCAGTGTTATCTTCGTTCATCTCCTCAGCTGTTCTCTGTGAGTTCTGGCTTTTACATTTTCTGGTGGAAAAAAAAACTTGTATAATTTTTTTCCACATGCTGCTGATTTTTTTTGCTACAAACTTTTCTCAGGCCCTCTGTTGTCCTGTTTTGGCCCTTCCTTTGTCCTCTGTATTACTGATTACTTTCAGATCTCTTAGGGTATTTCATACTTATGGCATGTTTAATTTGCTATGAGTATTTTCTGGAACATCTAAGGACTTTTCTAAAGCCTCAAACCATTCTTGAATTATTCCCCAAGGGTTTCTTTCCATGTTTTAGAAGAATTCTACCTGTACACCTTTGCATTTCTCAAATGGAATCCAAACATTGCATACATTCTGTTAATGAATTTATTTCAGTAATTCTTTTGCCTGTCTCTATCAAGATGGTGCTTGTGACACACTGCTGGTTGGTGATCCCACCATCCCTGATGGCTTTTTGCATCAGGTACATTGCTTAATATAAAAGTTTTTCTGTTGAATCCCTGAGAGTATATCCTCTGGCTGTATGATGGGATCTGGTTTTATCCCTTTTTATTTCAGCTACTAAAAAGCCCCAACACTCAAAACATGATGAAAAATCCTTGTTTCCAAGGTCAAGCACTGAAAAAGTTGAAAATACCATTTAATGTTGGCAGTAGATTATTTATATTCTGATGCATTCTAATTATTTAATAATTTTTCTTTAGACCTTCTGACCTAATGAATAGAGCAGACTTACTCAAAGGTTAAATCAGTACTGCATGGGGAAAAAAATTGTGCATAAAAAAAATACTATTTTTATGTTTAAAAAAAAGAGTTTTCCTATGTAATATTCAACTTTGTGTGCCAAGGCTATCTACTCAGAGTGTCCTCCAGAAAAACAACCCCTAGGTCTGATTTCTCTGATTCCATGCTAAAAACCTATGTTGCTATGCAACAATCCTAAAAGTTGGAGTTCTTTCAGGTTGGCTTCAGTTAAACCCAATGTTTTGTTCTTCACTTTGCTGGGTATAAGATGCTTAAATAATATCATAACGATGTTCACTAGAATAGGATAATTTACGTAAGAAAACTGGGGGTTTTTGTTACAGACTGTTGCCAAAAGGTGGCAGTCTTTGTCCCCAAAATCCTGTGCTCTCTAGGAAATGTTATGTATGGCAAACATAATCCATTCCTAGCTACACCAGATAATAAAAATTACTTTTTAAGCAGACATAGAGGGTAAAACCTCCTATATTTGAAATTTTAAAGGTGACATAACTATAGTTATATTTTATTTTGACAGTGGAATGTTAAATAACAAAGCTTGGAAGGGAGCAGGTATGGGGAAAGAGCATTTCACAAGTAGACTGCTAATGAGCAAGAACTGCTTAGGTCTCAGATTTGGGTAGTGCCTGCAGTACTTCAGCTTTTGGAGATGCTGTTAGGATCTGATGCTTTAGATCAGTAGGTTGCTGTGCTCATCAGTCAACCTGATGAAATGAGTAGAAACAATCCACTTAAAATTCATGTTCAAGTTGTTGATTTTTCTTTACAAGTGATTGTTAGATCCAAGCAAAGCACAGACTGGTTTCTTACAAAATAGCCTAAAAGAGGCAACCGATGATATTTGATAACCTTGCTAAATATGTGCAAAAATTAGGCTATATATTTTGTGTTTTAAATGGTATTTCTTTTGGTTTTGTTGCTGAGGTTTTCTTTTTTTTACAGTGAGAGCTGCTCAGGCTGGGGGTAGAAGATGGGCTTTTTGGTAAGGCTCTGTCAGACCTGCAGTAAAGCAAGGGCTTCCTCTGCTTAGCTGAGGAAACACCTGAGTAGTCCAAGAAGCTTGTGAGAGTTAGTAACATGTCAGCATCTATTATATTATTCAGTTAAAAGTGAGAAAAATTAAGGCATTTTAGAACTCATCAGTGTTACACTCGGAATTCAAAAGTGTGGCAGGCAAATTTCTGGTCACCAATTGAAGAGCGTGGAAGGAGTGCAAACTGAGCTGCACCTTGTGTTTATTATATATGCAATATCTCTGTATACTCTAATTTTCTGAATCCTTCTCCCAAGGTTTTTCAGTCAATGGTTATCTCAGATTTTCTGCCAAGAGTTACAGCAGACCACTGAGATGCTTTCAGATGAAATAAGTCATTGCTCCGTCTTTTTAAAATTTTTATGTTTATTTGCATTAATGTACTTACATTATTGAGGTCTTATATAATTTATATGGGTTGTGTGAGATATCAGAAATAGAAAATATCCAGTAGGTGAAAACTCATCCTGAACCATTTAAGTGTTACACAGAAGTGGCCACTTCAATTTGCTCTTTATTTCTTCAAGGGCCTGTGATGAAAGCCTAACTACTGAGCATGTTTGACTCATCTTTGTGTCCTGGTGTAGTGAAAACATTAATTATAATGGCTTGGTCATAGAAAATACATCTAATTTCATCTTCTTTTCAGTAGAAATGTAGAATGGTTTGGGCTGGAAGGGACACGAAAGATCATCTCATTCTACCCTGCCATGGGCAGGGACACCTTCCACTATCCCAGGTTGCTCCAAGCCCCGTCCAACCTGGCCTTGGACACTTCCAGGGATGGGGCAGCCACAGCTGCTCTGAGCACCCTGTGCCAGGGCCTATCCACCCTCACAGAGAAATATTTCTTCCAGATATCTAATCTAAACTTACTGCCTTTCAGTTTCAGGCCATTACTCCGTGTCCCCTCACTACAAGCCCTTGCACAAAATCCTCTCCAGCTCTCCTGTAGCCCCTGTAGGTACTTTAGCATCACAAGTTTTTCATGGCAGATATTGCAAATCACTTTATTCAGTTTATTACTTTGGAATGAGTTGTAATTGTTAAAAGGGCATGAAAGACTCTTTTGGAAAGCTAAATCTAATATGTAAGTCTTTGAGAGGTTGCCCAGCAGGTTTAATAACCAGTAGATGACAAATTTTACAATCTAACACTGCACAAACACACCAGGTCTATCATGAGGCCCTTTCAGTGGTAGCAGTGGGGTTCATGAAGGTGTGGTCCAAGGCTGGCCCTGAGTGTTGGCTCAAGGTGTGTCCTGCTATCACCCCACAAACCCTGGGCTGGAGGAGCAGCCCCCCATTCTCATCCCTGCCCTTGGCTGTGCTGTTGCCATACCAAGGACAGATTTATTGGAGTGTACAAAGCCAAGGTGTTCACAGAGGCTCCAGCCTGCCAATTGTAGGGAGTTTCATGGAATAAGGATTTAATGAAAGGGGAGCCTACCTCCATATGGGACCACAGAGTTAGCTTAGATCTTCCCATTCTCATACTGTGTCTGTGATTCTCCATCAGGGTGTGTGTTTTAGATTCAACACCCACAGAGGGCAAGGAGCATCAACAGCTACAGACCTCTGTGACCTCCTGGTTTGTTCATGGAAGTGTTTTGCACGTATTTCTCAGGAGCAGAGTTGACTGGGACTTAAAACTGCTCGTAGCAACAGTAATGGCCTCAGTGTTGTTTTTTTTTTTTCCTTGTTAGGACTTTGCAGGTTGGAGTACATTTTCTGGTTGTAGATAAATGCATGGTGGGTGGGTAAATGCCCCAGTGGCAGTGGGTGAGGGATTTCAGCCAGTAGAGGAAGGCAGCAGAGTGGGGTGATTCACAATTCTCCTATAATCCAAGATAAATGGAGAACTATTGTTATAATTTACTCACTGCCTCTGCAAGCTTAAGTTAATAGTTTTTGTTGGCTTGGGTGTAGTCTTGGTTGCTGCTTTTTGAACCTGCAGATGTTGGTTAGTTCTGTGAAGACCCTTATTGCTCCCCAGGTGCATTTTAGAAGCACTTTGAGAGTCAAGAGAAAAAAAATTAGTAAGAAAAATGGGAGTATTCTATGAAATGAGTTCCCTAGGTCATACCAAAATCTAGAGGTGTGTCAAACTTAATGGAAATTATGTGCTGTGTTGCATATTTTACTTCATTTTCCAAATAAATCTGCATACGATAATGAAATGGTGAATGTTTCAGTTGATAAAAACTAATTAAGAGGTGAAAGTATAGCTATCTTTTAGTCACTAGGAGAATACAAGTTACAAGACTCTTCTTAATAAGGAACAAAACACCCACTGGATTTGAACTCATTACCTTTACAAAGCAAAGCAGATAAGGTTTTGATTATGCAATGCAGCCTTTCTTTTGGGTTTGGGAATTTGCAATTTTCCATTAATTACAAGGACAGTTTAATATAGTTCTTAAGATAGAATGAAAAGTACTATTATTACAAAAAATATTTATTTAAAAAAATAAGTACATGAATAAATGGGATGGAGTCTGTACTTGAATACAGACTTGCCAGTCTGTATTTAATCATGACTTTGGCAAAGTGATACCCCTGTACTCTCTGGGACTTCAGCATTAATCCACAGAGTACCAGCAAAATCTTTCAGGTACATGGAGCTGATGTCCAGTTACTGAGTCTGGACAAATGTCCACACCAGAGAGTTTTTCCAAAATGTCCAAAACCAGAGAGTTTCAACAGTGTCTTTTTTTCCCTTTTTTGTACCAGACCAGCCAGAATATACTAAACTATGAAAAGACTAAATTATCACTTAGTCTGAAAGTTGATTTTGTAATTATTTCCAGCATTCTCAGCAACCAAGCCTCCAGAACTATAAAGTATGGTTCAGGAGACCAAAGAAGCTTGGAATTTTATCTTTGAACGTCATCTTTTTACAAGAGAGAAACTGGGGGAAATGCACTGGTTTACTCTTTTAAACATAATACTGATGTTCTTTTCATTAAGACTCTGTAGCACTTCTGTGCTTGGGAACCAGCTCTTGAAATTGGCAGGGCTGGGGCCTTGACACAAGGTTTTCTTTGAAATTCTGTTCCAGCTGGATCAAGTTTTTAGCATTTGGAAACTCCACACATGGAGGCATATGGCCATTAGAAATGTATCACAGCAAGACTGTCTGCAAGTGAAATCTTTGAAAGTTCTTTGCACTGTGAATATTCTGCACAGGGTTGAACCAGACTTTCCCCCAGCTGGATCATTACTTTCTTGTTGCTTGAGGCAGCAACAGGCAAGGGAAGCAGAGTCCTTCTCTCCTGAGGCACTGCCAGTGAGCCCATGTGCCTTCAGGACTCAGGAGAGAGTTCTCATCTCTCTGTGCTCACGTTGGGCACTGGAAATGGGAGGGTCAGCAGCCAAGGGGGTTAGGAGAGGCTGAGGAAGGCACTGCCACAAGGAGAGCAGAGACTGGAGAATAATGAGATGGTCTAAAGAGACAAAGGCAACAGAATTAGACCGTGCTAGTGCAAGATATTCCAGGTGTGCTTAATGAGAGTGCAAAGGGAATAGGGAAAAATGGAAATGGAAGTCGGCAGAGTGAGGAATTGGTAGGGACCTAGAAAAGACTGGTCATGAACATGCTTGACAGTGTGCACACCAAAGCTGTTATGCAGAAGAAGAACAGTTGGTAGGTGCTACAGAAGAAGTGGAGAGCAGTACAAAAAAACTTTCAGTGGAGTTCAGGACACCTAATGTGATATTAATGAGCTCAGGATATGGAGAGGGGAGTAGGAAGGAAACAGGAGTAGGACTAGGGCTGTGCTCAGTGAGGGAAGGAACAGGACTAAGCCATGGCTATGTTTGAAGGCAGAATTTGGTACATTCTAGTATTGAATCCATGCCTGTTTAACTTGAGATGTAACACTGGATTTCTTAGTCTTTGGTGAATGCTTGCAAAATCCACTACTGATGCATTTAGAAACGGACACCAACTGCCTTCTTCACATCTTCACAATCATGTTCTATTTGCCTCACTATCTATCTTAGAGAATTCTACTTGCAAGAGGAAGCTGGGAAATTTTTAGTTGAAAACTTGGTGTTTCATTTTCCTTTCAGTTTTTTAAAATTTCCTTTTCAGTTAATCTATTGGCAACTGACATCCTGACCCTGTGAGAATTAAAAACCAGTCCAATGGACATTGCATTGCTTGGTTGGAAAGTGAAGACAAGGCTCTCTGTGCCTTGTGATCGAGTGCTGGGCTAGACAATATGGAAGGAAGTCCCTGCAAACTTGGGAAGTGACCTTTGTTTGAGTAATAAATCTTGAGGCTTTTTTTTTTTTTTCTGCTGTTGTGTGACAGTAATCTGGTTGGAAGCTGAAAGGAGGACAGTATATCATGACTGGTTTGGCTGAAATAGACCACAGATTGCAAGTTGAATTAACTTGGGGGACTGAGCCTTAATGCAGAAGTGAGGAAAAAGCTGAGCGAGGGAACAAAGCAGACAATTGATTTCACCTGGTGCTTCTAAATGTAAATAGAGCAGAAACACCTTAACTCATCCCAGGACTGCTGTCAGGACAAAGTGATGCTTCAGGTGTCCTTTCCCTTATTGAGTGAACATGGGAATATTTCCATTTCTCTTCAGCTCATTTGTGTTGCACATATGGTGTGGGATTCATCTCCCTTAGTTTCAATCGTATAAAGTTAAACATCTAGTGAAGAAAAGAGTGAAGGAAAAGTTCCAAAGGTCTTTCTGTATCTTATGAGCTATTTTAGAATGGAACATTCAGCACCTTTGGAGTTTTCTGTCTCTACATCTGAATGATGTTTAGGAAATATCAGTGGAGAGATGATTAACTTTGAAATATATGAGGTTAGGTGAGAAAAATTCTACCAAAGGAGAATTTTGCATTAAAAGAATTAACATGAAAAGTGTTATCCCAAATCTTTCTCAAGCAAGACCTGCCAAGCATCCAGCAGTGGTGCTGAGAGCTGTCAGAGCTGAGGGAGAGCTGGTTTTGCTCAGCCATGTACAGCCCCACAGTCCTCAAATGCAGAAAAGGCAGTCTGGCATCATCCAAGCAGGTGAACAATTGTGGCAGTCAGGTAAAGAATATGACCTATGGCACCCAAAATGTGTGAAACAGATTAATGAATCAGATAGTTTAATCTAGTGGTTTCAATATAGGAGAGGGGAAAAATGATCATAATGACATCTACAGGTTAGTGTTGACAATATATTTAGAGGTGTGTGTAAACAGGTGGGTCTATGGACTCATACACAGGCCTGCTTCCCTTGCTTTTGGAAAGTGTTTTACAAGGTAAAATTTTGATTAAATTTTTATATTTATCCGGAAGAAAAAAATGCACTGGTTGTGAGTTACTCATTGAAGGTAAAACTTTACAAATTGTAGTGCCAGGTTGCAAGCGAAATTAAAAGGATGCATAAAGGTATTGCCAGAGAATTACACAACCTTGGGTGGATGTGTGGTTGGTGCAAAATGCTGAAGAATCTTCCTCTTGGCCCTGAGGCAGGAGAGGTGGCTAAAGGAGCTGGTTTCTGCTGTACCCCAGCCAGGCAAATCTCATTTTAAATATCCCTGGAACAGCTCTAAGTTGTGTCTGCAGCTGAACTGATTCCTTGATGTCTGGGACATACGGAATTAAAAGTATGGAATAAAACCCTATTTAGCACCTCATTCTGCTCTGTGCTAGACAAAATAACATGGTAGGAGCAGATTTGATAATCTGCATATTTTATGTCTGATATACTGGCTTTGTGCAGCCTTTGAGCACTGAAGAACTTGGTACAAGACAAATGTGTTATCTTCTTCGTATCGAGTCTTCCTTCAATGCCCTGGCAATCTCCAGATGCCATAATTAAATATAGTGTTGGCCTAGTTAAGTAGAAATGCATCTAATTACTCCAGGATTGTCTTAGTCACTGTTATGCAACGTGTGAATTTCACGTACATTAATCCACTTACAGTTTCATTTCTGTTTTGTCCAGCACTGTGCCAAGCTGAACTCTTGTTGCTTCAAAAAACCAGCTAGCACTCTAACAACAATCAACCTGAATATCTGCCAGTTTTGAATGAATATAAGTGGATAATTGAAGTTATTTGCGATAATTGCATATGCTAAGCTTTTAATTTATTTTTATCCTTTATTTATAATTTCTGCTTTGATTGTGCTTTGCTGCACTTAGTGTGGCTGAGCATTGTCTGGCTGGGTTGCAGTGGAATTTGATAGTAGTCACAGAGCAGTCAGTTTTTGTATGGCATTAGGTGCAAGATTGATATCTATCTTAAGCCACAAGCACCAGCAAGGTAACAGGCACTAAATCATTTTCGGTGCATCTTAGTCCCAGCAACAGCAATTTTAGTGCTAAAATTTCCTAGAAAATACCACACAGCTGAGGAGAACAATCTGGAGTATAAAATACACAGTATAAAAGCCAGGCTTTCTGGAAAGAGGAACCCTTCTGAGTGTGTTTGTGTGTCCCCATCCTCAAGGACTGGATCAGCCAAACTGCCAGGCTGGTGTCATTGCCCTGGGGAAAGCCTCATGTGCTCCTGAGAGGAGCAGATATTCCTCCAAGGTCAGCATCAGTGTCTGATGCTTCTCTCTGTGTCATGGCAAACACGTGCACAGCTTTTTGTGATTAAACATTGAGATTGGGAAGCCCGTTTGCACATGGGGTGTTGGTTGCTGTCTGATGCTTTGGGCATGGGAAATAAAAGTGAGGCTGAGGAACAACATCAAAATCTCTCTTGGCTTCTTTACCTCGTCCACTAAATGAGCTGTGAAAGGAGCAAACCCCAGAGCTCTGAGGGAAGGAAGGAGGACCTGCAGCAGAATTAGCACCATGCCAGAATATTACCTAAGCTCACTTAATGCTAATAAATCTTGTTCTCTCTCAGAACAGCCCAGCCTTTTCAGAAGTTTTCAAAGCACCTGCAGCCTTACAGATTTCCTGGAGAGGAAAACCCCTTTTTCACATCTGAAATGAACCCCAAAATGGGGAAGTCACAGGAAGGTACCTGGGTAATGTTTCTAAAGTTTAGTGATCTCTTGCTGAGTGCTCCCACATGCACGGCGTAGGCTTCTCATGGAGAAGCCAGTGAAGAAAATTGCTCTGATGATGGAAACACAATCTTGTTTCTCTCCCAGGAATACTTCCAACAGCTGAACTATGTTTAAATAGTTATCTGGCAGCACTTTAGGAAATATTTTTGGCATATTCACAGCTCAATTACTGTAAATTTTGATTGGAAATTAGACATGCAAATCAATAGTAAGGTTATTAAAATTGCACTGAATATTTCACCTGAAGAAGGGTAACTTTTGGTAGTTGTAAGTATTTTCTGCACACAGAAAACTGATTTTTCAGCATACAGAATGCTGCTGGTTTTTGGCTGGTAATGTACCAGAAACCTTGCTAAAAGGAATGAAAGAAATAAGGTTTTAAAAATAGGCATAGGTTTTCCTTTCTTGTTATCTGCTGTTTTTCTTAACAAAGTTCATTATATTTGATTAAGATAGAAATCTTGGTTACAATTCCATACTTAGGAGTCAGAGAGACAGGCCTGTTAAAGTTACACAAATGATTATTATTATTTTTTCTTCCAAAACACATCTCAAGTCAACCTTGAAGTTATATTCAAGTTTTTTAGGAACTTCAAACAGATCTGATGCCATGGGAAATTATGAGAAAGTTTGTTAGGGTTCAGGGCTATTTTTTCCTGTTGGTTGAATGCATTTGATGCTAGAATTTAAGAGCAGCCTACAGGTTTGTCTACACTTCTTTAATGACTGTGATATGCCAGTGCCTTTTTTAAATGAAATGTTATTAAATTGATATTATGGAATATAAACTATTTGTTACAGACTTAGATGATACGAGTACCTAGCTGATACTAGTTATAATTAAATTAGAGCCATCTTCTATCCTTTTTTTGTGATTTGTAAGAGTTTGGTTTTGAGAAGAGCAACTTCGAGAAGCACTTCTGGTTTTATGTGTTGCAGTTGGTTCATCTTAGAAAAATAGAGAGGAAACAATGAAAGATAATTTTTTTTGGTGAAGATTTCATAGCTGAAAAGAGAGAAGGGCAAAACTTCAGTCAGCATGTATGGATAAAGATGAGTAACCCTCCACAGTTCAGGAGTTCAGAAACTGTTTCAAATTTGGTTATGCTTATGAATTTATTTAATCTCACCTCAAAATGGGATTCTAATGAAGGAAAATCATTGAGAAGTAATCTGAAACCCTTAAAAAGTACATGAAAAAATATCTCAGAAGCTAAATAACTACCCTACCCTCTGGATGTCTGTCTGATATTTTTTTTCTTGAAATTATTTGCAACTTTTATTCTCACTTTTCCTCTCCATTTCTGTTCCTTTTCCCCCTTACTTTTTGTTGGACTCTTCTTCCACCTCATCTATTCTGTTTCACCTTTCCTTTGCTCTATCTATAACAACCTAACTTGAAAGGGAATTTATCTGGGAATATCAGTTCACTGAAATTATAATATCATTTGTCAAGAAAATTATCTTGTTAGGTAATTTGAGAGATAGCTCAGTGATTTATTAAAATAAAAATTTACTGTGAGGTAACAAACATTTATTTTTCATCTCTCAACTACTTCTATGTTATTTATGATATCAGTGTCACTGAATATACAAAACATTGACCTTATGCTTTGGTGACCATTTTGAGGTTTTTTGTGATTGTGCTATTTTTTAATGTCCTGCTTCATGCCCTGTTTTTATCCATGTTGTGTTGTGATATTCTGGGCCAGGCAGTTCTTGTTTCTCGTGTTTATGTGACTTGGGAAAGTTCTAAGGATTACTTCCTTAACTGGGGGAACCTCAATTGAGCTGTGCCTTAGAACATTATAATTGCTTTATCTAAAGATTGTGTGCTGCCCTTGACCTGCCTGTTCGTGTGCACAAAGACACTTTTCCACGTTTAGGGCTAAATTTTTCTAAAAACATGAATGATGTGTGTGAGATGTTGAATGGTGAGTGTACCAATTCTCACTCTGTGTTCATAATTCATTCCATGTAAGATATGCATGCAGATAATTCACAATTCCCTTCAGGATAACCACAGCTTGGGAAGCAAGGATTTGAGAGTATGGTTACTCAAATGAAAATACATTGGCATTTCTATTAAGAGTGTCATTATAAACTACTAAGCTAAAATTGCTAATCATGCTAATGCTGAGACTCATTGCTAGATAACTGCTAAGTCATTACAATATTTTAAAAGGGATTTCTTTGCCTCTATATAAAAAAGTTGCAGTATTACATGTGGTTTTTATGTTTTTGCCTGCAGAGTGTTAAGGAATTTCTTCCATTGTGCTTCATCCCTTTGGGGACCTCTTTAAAAAAAAATCCAGCCAAACCCCCCCTGCCCCCCCCCTCCAAAACACAACAAAACCCCATGAAACATTTGCATTCAATTTCTTCATTCCGATATAATTTGTGGATATCCACTAATATGTCATTTTGTGGAGTTGGGCTTATTATTGGCTTTCCTTTTCTATAGCTCTCCCAGATTTCTCATCGTTTCCTTCATAATGGTGTTGAGATACTTAAAGCAAGCTGTGGTTAAGGACTGACACATAGAAAATGCAGCATATGCTTGTATTTTTTCATTTCATGTACCAAAAGTTTAATTTTTTTTTTAGTTTTGTGAGGACAAAGCACAAAATGTGCTTACATATTTGCTTCTACAGCTTCAAGGAAAAATTCCTGTCAGTAGACACTTTACTTCTTTGTCATTGAATTTCTTGTAGAGAATGTTGCTGAAATGTACATTAAAAAAAAAGTAACAACTAAAATCTTAATGAATAATTCAATAAAATAACAAGGAGTACTTTTCATTTCTGAGCTGCCCTTATTACCAGATGTTTCTACTATTGCCCATCTTATGCTTCTCCAGTTATTTCTTACACGTGAGGATAAATCTTAGTTTAAATTTATTTCACTGAGGCAAAAATGTAATTGAAACACATTAGGATCAATACAAACTATATAAGAAGCCATGAATTATTTTTCTAGCCCACTAGGTACTGATATCTAATATCACTGGTATCTCATGAAATACTATAATAATTTTTCTTTTGATGATTAAGTATTTCAGCACAGAAAAACCCCATGGTTTTCTTTTCCTTGTGTTCTTTTCTATATGAAAGATTTTTTTGATCCTTTCACTTTTTTACTCTCAAACTCATCACTCATGAACTTTTGTATCAGGTGAGCACAGAGTAGTAATACACCTATGGCTTTATTATAAAGGAAAACACATCTGCAGTAATGCATTGAATGAGAGTAGTTATTTTACATAAAAGGCTTGAAAAATGAGGGCTGCATTTGTAAAATCCTTTCAGCAGGTCACTCACATGCCGAATAAAGCTGGGTTTCTGAGAATGTTCAAATGTGTACAGATTTGTCTCAGTTGCTATAAGGCTTCCTCCTCAGAGGAGAAAATTTGTGTTACTTCCCTTTTTAGATTCTAAATACAAAAATTTATGGCTCAAATGAACGTTCATCAATGTTTCACATTGCAAGGTCTGTTCTTGGTACTATTCAAATAGTACAGGAGTAGTGGGAACAATGACACAGAAGTTCACAATTTCATTTGAAATGTTTTTCCATGGATCCCCCCTCCTGCAGCAGGATGGGACGCGTTGTTATTTTTGGGTTATTTACCCCTGTACGTAGGAGGGTGAGCTCAGACATTTTGCCAGTTCAGTTCTGGTGTGATTTGCCCAGTGCTGGACCCAGTTCAGTTCCAATTTGGGTCAAATGGTTTTGCTGTGACCAGCTGGGTTTTCACAGGACAAGATGTTCAAAGGTGGAGCCAGTCAAAGGTCAGGGAGGTGCTCCCAGCACGGGGCTCTGGGAAGGTGGCCTTTTGCTTCTCCGTATCAGCCGAGGCATCAGGGGTATTTCCAGTTTTTACCTGCATGTTTGAGATGGCAGTTCTGCACCAAAGCAACGTCTGGAGAGCGTCCCCAGGGGGTGTGCAGGGAGGGGGCAGAAGGCCAGCAGAAGCCCTGGGCTCTGGGACTGTGCTGGCCGTGGAGTGGGCTGGAGCAGCGAGGCAAGGCTGGGGCTCGCTGCTGCTCTGCAGGGCCGGCGAGCACAGACCCTCCCTGTCAGCACTCTGCTCAGCCATTTGTTCTGCATTGGCAACCAGAAATATTTTTCTTGGTTCGGCTTCCATTATAGCTCAAACTGTATAGCAATCAATATGAATTCTGATTTCATTTTGATTTATATCCAAAGACTTGATAAATGTGCAAACTGTTATGAAAAGGGAGAAAAAATGCGTGCATGGCTGCCCACTCTGCGTATTGTTAATGAGAGTCTGGACCCTGCTTTGTGATGTAAAATATGTGAAAATATCTATGTGTACCAGGGTCTGATAGAGCAAAGAAAATAAAAGACAGAGTATACTTTGTTTGATTTTGGCTTGTACATATACGAATGTTCAGGTAGATTAAATGAAAACTAGGAGGAGTCTCTTCCATGGTTAGAATCCTCTGAAGTATAAAGAACCCTGAGTAAAACCTTAAAAAGGGTATAATGTCATTTCCCAATAGAAATCTGCAGCAAACCCCTCTATGAATTAAATGGTTCAGGTAGCTGTGTTCTGGTGCATCCGTGTTTTTTTCCTGTCAGGTGATAAGGGTGAGGAACAATAACTACTACAAGGAATTCTGGATATTGTTAAGAGGGCAAAAATACTACTGAACTGCTGCCATTCAGTAAATGTTACTTCCGTAATTGCAGAAAAATCTTGTGATAATGTATCACGTTAAGGTAGTATTTGTCTGCTTGGTAAACAAACCTAGTCTCTATTTTTCTTATCATTTCTAGGTGATGCGTAATTTAGAAATTCATTTTTATGTCAGTTTCTTGAAATCAAGTGCATTATTAGGGAATACCTCCTATTTTAATGTTAAGGAAGATATGAAAAGGGCTTCTATGTGCAAAATAAAGTCCATTAAGTGAAATCAACTTTATTTTTGTTCTCTCAAAAATCATTTCAGAATGGGAGCTACAGGAAGCTGAGAGCACTGGTGAAAAAAAAAGATGTTTTTATTTCTTTATTTATTAATAGATGAGCTGTTTTTAGAGTTTTGTACCACCAATTGTGAGTACTGAGGATTTAAAAAACTTGGTCCTTTATTTCTTTTTTCAAAATTTGGATCATTTATTTCTATTCAATGAAGTATGAGAGCAGATAAACTGCACAATGCTCAAACAGTCTCTGTTTTTATATCAGGTTATAAAGTTGTTATCTATTATTTCAAAAACACACCGTTTTTTTTTTTTCAGCGTCTTGTTGAAGCTGCAGAAGATGCTTACCTGAAACATGAATTTGATGCAGACTTACAGGTAGTAAATAATTACTTTCTTCACTGTTTATCATCAGAGTATATCTAATGGTTTAAACAATAGCTTGCTTGAAGAGCTGCTGTAGAAAGCCCAGCATGTGAGTAATAGAAGGATGCTGGTTACAGAAAACAGAGTTGATGAAGGCTGGCTCAGTATTTTGACAGGTTATGGACTCAGTGCCTGTGTGCTGGGACACCAAGCAGGTGGCTTTTACTCTTTCAGAGATTTTATTTAAGTTCCCTTGCATGTCTGTGTAGATCACATTTTTAAACACAGCGTCAGCCTCGTGTTGTGGGGCTGCAGCGTGCTGGTGAGGAGCTGCTCTGCAGAGTCCACTTTGCAGTGGGGTGGGGCACAGGGATGGGATTAGCATGACCTTGATTCGTGCAGGGGTTTGTGTTTGGATCTGTGTCTAGAGCAGATGCTGGGTTTTCTCTTTCCTAGGAGCCCTTAGAGCTGCACCACTGTTGTGTGCTGCCTTTAGGCAAAACACGGAGGGAGCAGCACCGTGGCTGCTCACAGCTAAAAATGTTTAAAACAAAAACCTCTTCTTAATAAGGCACATAATTAAAAAAAACAAAAAAAAGTTGATTTTAGAAACCAAGTAATTTAACCTGACATTAAAAGTTTAACAGAAAGTCTTACTCAATGCTCAGATGAGTAAATATCTCCTTACGTATAACTGAATTCCTATATCCATGGTTTCTTGAATGCCACGTTAGGTTCAGTTTTGTCTACTTTGTCTCTACCTAGTTTTAATTTTAAAACCTTCTGTGAAGATTTGCCGTAAGTCTATTTAAATTTTGGGCTTAAAGAGTTAAAGGAAACAGAGACTTTTTCCATAGACATTTTCCTATACGTGTATCGAAGAAATAAAGAGATCTGTTAAGTTCTGCTTTCAGCTTTTGCCATGGTTATTTCCAGTAGTCACAAACCACTATATTTTAATGAAAATATGATGCAAATTACTGATTTCTGAGCAGAAAGGAAGAAAAAATAGAGTCAACTTATTGTAACCAAGCATAAAAAAAATGGGTTTAGAAGGCTGTATACTGAGATCTATCAGCCCAGGTTGGAGTAAGGATAAAACGAGCCCACTGAAAATGATAATTCACATTATTGTTGTATATTCAAGGAGTGCTGTGTTTCCTATTCAAATGCTTTAGAGTTCTATTGTAGTCCAACCTTGCAGAGGTGTGCTGTGTTTCATTTTGTTGAACTTTAAGCCTTAGAGAAATTGGAACTATTGTCTGAATAAATCAGAAACACACTTTATAGACAGTGTTTTAGAGGGCTTGCACTAAATGCTTCTTCACTGCAGGACAGTTCTCACTTTGACAAAGTCCTTCATTTGCCGAGGCTGTGACGATATTAACACTTTCAGGAAGCCAGTTAAAAGCCATTTGTGTCAGCAGCATTAACAGGACAATCAAATCTTTGTGTGGAGCTCTGTTGTTTATTACTGTCACGGTCCATTAAAGCTAATCAATTGTTAATCTTAGTTTCAGCGACCCCTTTGCAACCCTTCCTGGGTGATTGTTGTTCTTTATCAAAAATCTCATAATACCATCTGCTCAATAGAAAGTAATGGCCAGGATGATTTGATAGTGTACATTCAAGTGGAAGGGGACAGAAGGCTTATGTAACGTACAGTGTATACAATTCTGCTATCAAAGAGGAATTTTCTGGCATTTGTATTGCTTTGGCCGACGTGTGGAAGACAGGATTAAATGCTTTGAATTAGTGATATGTGATACAGCACCAGCCTGTGCTCTTTGTGCTCAGATATTCTGGAAATTCAGAAAGCACATAAAGAAAGGGGTTTTTTTTGCTTTGGAGAAAGATAATAAAGAGGGTAACATCTTCTTCTAGGAGATGTTATATTAAAAAAAATTCAAATGCTTTATAATTATTGTTAACTGAAATTTGGCCTCCTGATCTTTTACTACCTCTGTGCTTGGGGGTGTGTTTCCTGCCAAGATGTGAACTGCCTTGTTATGGTTCACGGAAACACTGTGGTGTATTTGGTCTTCTGTGTCTTGAGGACAGGCTAGATAATATTGTTTTAGTACATAAAAATGATAGAAGGGAGAAATAAAATAATATTAATATTTTATTGACTGTAGAAAAGCACCAACTTAAAGAAAATAATAACTGTAAGAGTTCACCTTTTAGACTGCTGGTATTCTCTTCAGCAATGCTGAAACTGTATTACTTGGTTAGACTAAACCTGATCCCTTCTGGGCATTTTTCTTAGTAACATTATTAGTTTTGTCCTTAGTTATTCCATAAGTATGCTAATCAATACACTGTAATTCTGTGTAATGGTCTAAGCACTCAGCTATCTATCCCTGGATTGAATCTATTGGCAGCACCGACCTTGTGGTTATAAACATAAATAAAATTCCAAGAGAATGGAAAGGAATAAATCAAAATGGGTGATGTGATGTTTAACTCATCAGCATTATACATTGCAAGTTTGAGTAATGGCCAAACTATGAATCAGTGGAAGCAGACCTTAAAGATTTACCTTCCAATATTTGAGGTTTGGGAGATTCTTTTTTCTTCTGTTAGGGATGTGAGGTTATAAGGAAATAACCATCTAAATACTACTTATATTTTTGTCGCAGTCCAGGGTTTTCTTACCTCATGGGTATGGGTGCAAGTCATTCTGTGTTATAAAATACTACTTTCAAGTTTCTAAGTGGAATTTCTTCAGTCATGCCTAATGAATTTAGGGGTGTAAAATAAGTTACCATTTCCATTACTACAGCAAGTTGCCCTGTCACAATATATTCAAAGGTGTAGAGAATTGCTTCTTTTCCTATATATGGGAATGTCTCAGTGCTCACCTTTGTTTAAAATGAAACCATTCCCCTGATTTAGTGACTTGAACATAATGGAAAAACCCTCAGCATAGAGGTCAATCTCCATTGTCATATACCCAGCAAGAGGACAAGAGTATTGCAGGTTTTGAAGTGATTCTAAAGTCATCCCTTAGTTTTCTTGGCTTAGTTTACCAGAGAAAAAAATCAGAGAAAGATAATAAAGAGGGTTACATCTTCTGGTAGGAGATGATCTATTAAAAAAAAAATTCAAATGATTTGTGATTATTGGTAACTGAAATTTGGCTTCCTGACCTTTTAGTACCTCTGTGCTTGGGGGTGTGTTTCCTAAGATGTGAACAGCCTTGTTATGGTTCACAGAAACACTGCTGTGGGTTTGGTGTTCAGAGCCCTGGAAGAGGCACTGAAGTGGAAAACTCTTCCCTGGAGCTGGCTCCTACCTAAGAATTTGTTGTGTATGCAGCTGATACAGCCACACAGGTTTAGAGGCTCTCTCCTCCCACCACACTTCACCAAACCTCTGGAAACTGGGCTCAGAAGGGTCAAACTGCACCAAGGTGACAGGCAGCTGCTGCCCTCCTGCAGCCTCAGCCTGCAGCCACGGGGCTGGGGGGCTCCTGAGCCCTCGGCTCACTGTGCCACCCGTGTCACCCTGGCTGAGCTCTGTGCACAGCCCCGGGCTGCCACCACGTGCCCAGAGGGAGGGCATGGTCCACTCACAGGGCTGGACTCCTTCTGGGTTTCCATCACCTCAGGAGGTGGATGCTCAGCTCAGGTGGGGCTGGTGCTGGTGCTGGGCTTTACTCAGTGCGGCAGCAAAAATAACTTGTGCTTTGTTTCTTACAAACAAACAACAACCCCCATTAATTTTAGAATAAAGATTTATAATAACTTAGCTCCTATCCAGTATTTTGTACTTCTGACCCCAGTGACAGGAGGAAGTAGTATAAAATTTTGTCATGATTACTTGTTCATTTGCTGACCGATCTCTCTGCAAATACGCATCTGCAGGGTAGTTATTGTATTTTCTGTGTGTTAATTAAGTTCATTAGTTCATTTGCTTTACATTCCTGCCGAGTTTTCTCTGCATGTGTGTGATGTGATGATAAAAAAGCAAGGTTATTTCTTTCTGCTAGAATCAAAGCTGGTGCACAGTTGATGCACTGGAATTACCAGATTTTATGTTTCTGATTGTTGTACTTTTACTTCCTGCATAAGATAGGAGAGATTCAAGTGCCAATGTGTTAAGATGGTTGACCTTATTTCAGTTTTATACCCAAAGACTAGAAGAGGATTAATAAAATAGTTTTTAGGAAAAGATTAGTTTCTTTTAAGAATACTCTTAAAGTTAATTTAGTGGGATAAAAAAGGAATACTGGTGTAAGGCTGTTTTTCATTACTCATTTTTCTAAGATCTATAACATATGGCTGAGCCTTAAGGAAAAGGTTTGCAAAACTATACCAGAGTTAGGTACCTGTCTGCCAGATTTTGCTGTCTGTTAACTCCAAATTGCATTTCGTGTCCTTGAAAAATCACATCCTTACTCTCAGACTTTGTGTGTTGGCTACATAAAAAATCTTGTGAAATCAGCAGATGGAGAGTTAGGGAGTTTCCAGTGGTTTACACATGTGAACAATGCACTTTTTAATACATATTTTGAAAATCTACATAAAGTAAGACTTCAGATGTTTAGGAGAAAGCACAAATGGTAAAAGAGGGCTGAGGAACACAATTAGTGCAGTTCATGTGGTTTACAGTTTCTGGGTCTAATCCTTCAACTGTTAATTATTCAATAGTTTATTGTTTAAGGGGAGCTGCCTGACTTTTTCTAATTTTGCAGTTTAGCTGTTAAATACAGAGATTAAATATAGATATAAAATCATAACCTAAATTGATGCTACTTTAAAAAAAATCTGACCTAAATTTTTATTTAGTATAATGATACCAGGCAAAAATTTATAAAGATGGATTATTAAATGCTTAGGGATTTAATAAAAATTTAAACAAATAGATGATAATTACATTGACATAAGGTACGGAAAAATACAAGGACAAAAGATAATTGAGAACAGCTATTCCACATAATATGAATCTCCCATTATAACACATGCATTACTTTTATGTTAGTTATTTCAGACAAGTCTGTTTGCATATTTATTATCTCACTAATATTGCATGAGGCACATGATAACTAGATTTACAGTCTATTAATGTTTGTCTGGCTGTTAGAAGATTGTCCATTAGTCTGAAGTCAGCTCTTGGAGGGTCCTGGACATCTCTAATGGGACAGGAAAACCTGCTGGACTTCGAGCACTTGTAACCAGCAATTGAAATGACTTTTTGAAAAGTGCATTTAAAATAGCAGTGCAACATCTGAAGTTTGACATACCTCATGGATTATTTATCCAAGGTGCTTATTTTCTAAATCAGAAGTCAGTCTGTCTAAGCTCCAAGCCTGGAAACAGCCTAAATTACTTTTTAGACTTTCTTTGAAACATTTTGCAGGCCCAAGTGCTCTCAGCTCTGTTTGGGTGGGATGTGGACACTGCGGCTGGAGCTTCCAAAGAGGCAACAGGAGGAAGAGATCCCAAGCTCACACAAATCTAAGATGTAAACCTCTGCACAACTCCTGCAGAAGTAGCTGCAGAGCACCACAGTTTATTCATCTGTAAAATCTGGAGATCTTTCCCAAGGTGCCTCGCCCAGGATCTGCTCTCAAGGGCTGTGTCTCCATTGCACTCTGGCTCTTGGAGCCTCTGGTTTTTGTTCATCCAGCTGGGGGCATAGTTTGGATACAGCTAGGATGTAAAATGCAGCCAGGACCTGCAGAGGTGTGGCTCTTATTCTGAATAGTTTGAATTTTTCTGTACTGATCAAAAGATAAGGGAGATCAAAGGAAGAAAGTAAGCATAGAATTCAGAATGTCCTTAAAAACTGACTGCATCACCAAAGGCCCAAACTCTTAAGAATTACAATGCAGTTTAAAAGCTAAAAGGAAGGAAGAAGTGCACAGAAATGTGAGTGCCTAGTGAGCTAATGAACTACAAGGCCCAGCAGGCCACATTTAAATCATAAAAACATCTGTTAGAGTTTTTATTTGGTGTTAGTTTTTCCTTTGGTATTCTTTTCTTTCATCAACTACTTAATTTTTTTTCTGAAAGAGATAAAAGATTCCTCTTTGCAGTTCTTAGTTTTGTATTATTCTTATTGATTTCTGTGAGCTCAAATTAAGGACTTCCCAACTGCTCTAATACAGCAACAAATTGATTTTCAGGTTTTTAGCCCTTTCAGTGGAGAGCATTTTAGCTTGTTTTCTCTTTCCTATTTGTGTTGAGGTTGGCAAGAGGAAAACTGAGATGGTTATGAGACTATCGAGACATCCGTGAATTCAGATGTAACTGGTTAAAAAATGCATCAGAATTCATGCACAAAGTAATCTTCAGAGGAAGACTTCCACTTGGCCTTCACTCTGCATGCATGGAGGGGATTAAGGATCAGAAAAAGAGTACAGAGAAAGAGGGGCCATGCACCTTTTAGGTTATTTTAATTTCAAAGCTTTTATGGTCTCTGACTCTGTGGCAAGTGAAGAGAAAAAGAGAAACAAGGTTCCGTGAAGCCAGGCTAGCAATATTTTAGCTCATCTTCTAATGATAAATGACTTCATTATTTTTTTTTCACTTTGGAGTTTTGTAGTTTGGGGATTTTTGGACACTGAGGGAATATTTTTGATGTTTTAAGACAGTTATGATAAGTGGATAATTTCTATTACTTTTCCTTCTTCCACACATTTATCTTGCTAAGAACCATTCTCTTACTACAACCAAATCAAATGTAAATAACTAGAGTGATTTTATTTTTGTTTGTTCATTTTATTTTTGTTTGTTCTGTTGACAAGGAGTGACTTTGAGCACAGAAGAGCAGAGTTTAACTGGCTGTCTCAGAAGCAGAGATGCAGGAGAGATGATTTTTCAGCAATTTTGTAATTTTGGTGCGGTTCTGCCGTATATAATAAGGGATCCATCCAAAAAGAACAGTAATTCTCTGCCTGTCTGGTTCAATAGCTGTCCTGTCTACACAGGGCTTGACAGGAGAGGAACTGGCAGCTCTGGTCTGAATTTGTTACTGCAAATAATGTTCTCTGCTTCTGAGGAGGTTTGGCACAGGTTTCTGGAGGTTGGTTCCTCTCACTTCAGCTACAGGACTTGTCCTCTTGGTACCCTTAAGCCAGAAGTAGTTTCCAGACATTTCTGGATTTATTCTTGCCAGCCTCTCCCGGAGCAGCAGTCTCTATCTGAAGTGTCTGAGGTGTGTGCTGAAGAAAACTCTATAAATTCAGTTCTTCCCATCAAATATGGACACAGTTCATATTTGAACAGCCTCACAGTTCGAGGCTCTTGCCTCGTGATACCTGCTGTAAATAATTACAGAAATCTGAAACCTGGAGTTGTCAAAGAACTCTATGACTGGGCTGATAATGCTGTTGTCCTGAGATTTTACCTTTTATATTTATTTGGTCCTTTATTAAGTTTGCTTGCTACCAGCAATGAGAAGGAAATAGCTTTATCATCCCATGAGTAAACACTCAAAATTTCAAGTTCTCTGATTAAACATTGAAAAAACCCCAAAGGTTTTCCTGAGCAAGAGAAACCTCTGTTTCAGAGCAACTCATAATCACATAGGTGGGGCTCTCAGGATATGAGCAACCTGTTCAAGTTGCTTCTCTAGTGAATATTAAATTATTTGTATTATGTGAAACAATTCAGCAGAAGAGTTAGTGAGACAGCTCAGAAAAGCCTGATGGATGGGGCAGTCATTTTGGATCTCAGAGGCTCTAGTCTGAGTGTCTCTCCTACTTGATTCAGAGGGTAGCTTTGAACACCAGCATAAATCTCTTCCTCTCTGGCACAATTCTGCAAAAAAGAAATGTGTTTTCCAATACTAAGAAGATTAACAGGTCACATCTAACAGCACCAACAAGATGGAGCAGAAAGTATTTGCATACAGACAGTACCTATACAGTTTTTCCTTTCCCATTCTCAAGTCATTAAGTGTGTCCAGGTTGCATTTTTAATGCTCTTTGTATGCATCTTGTAAATATTAGACACATGTTTAAAAGAACTAAAAGCTTAGATTCTTGCATATTCACACAAACTCATGGGTTTTATGAATAAAACGGAAATTCTCTTTAGAATAGTGATAAAAAAATTCGTTGTTTGCAACATGAAATTCTTTCATTTATTGTTTTTGCAAGGCAATTCTTCAACTTATTCCGATAGAACAGACAGAGGAATAAACAAGTATTGTTCAGATAAGGGGATAATGATGTACCAGAAGAAACCAGTCACATGAACACAGATATGTTCATTTTCAAGCAGGTAATAGGGAGAAAAATAAAAAGGAGAGAGACAGTATGAAATGAAAATTTAGCAGAAAATCAATAACAGTACTTAATCCTTAAAATTAAAGTGAAATTTGTCATATCAAACTAGGAGTGAGGGTACACTTCCAAGAATTTTACCTGAGGCTCCAAAATGATTTACTCTTGAAATGCCCAGCATTCCTTCCAAGATTGCCCAAAGCAGAAGAGATTCAGCCAATATTTCTGCCTTTCCAGCCCGTCAGAGCAGCGTGTGTACCGTGGTGCCACAGTTTACAGCTGAGCTGTTGGAGGCTTTCCTGCATCTCAAAGCAGGCTGTCCTTTGGGAAGAGGTGGTCCCACCCTGCCCTGGGCAGGGATGTACCAGTAGGCAGAACAGGTTCCACGGGGCAAACTTTGTTTTGTGAAAGGAAGGATGTGGAGGATGGAGAAGAAAGCAGAAATAGTGCAGAAAAAGGTTAGGTGTCAGAAGACTGTAAAGTGCAGGGAAGAAGGCTGGAGAAGGAGAAATACCTAACTAATGTGTGAAGGCAAAGCTGTTAAGTGTTAATATCTTAGTGTTTCAAGAGTACTGACAGTAATCTTTTTGCAAGTCTCTCTAAGAGCCATTACCTTTGCTTAAAGTGAGGCTACAATGGAGAAACTATTTTCAACCACTTAAAAGAAAAACATTTGGAGAGAGCAGAAGAGTAGGTAACATTCAAATAAAATTTTAGAACAGGTTTCAGAGAAGTCAGGCAAAACAAGTATGCACCGGGAATGAGGGAGAAACGCTGCATAGATGAGGAAAAAAGATCACAATGTTATTGAAAAACATGCACTCCTTGAGATTGCTGTAAACCTTGGAGAACTTGGCTTATCGTTGTCAGAGCAGACAGAGATGATGTGTTTAATAATGTGTCTCCCATAGATGTTTATGGGCCTATCAATTTCCAATTCTAACTAACCAAGAAAGCAGCTAAAGAGCCAGAAAAATGACATACAAGGTGAAGTTAGAGTTGCCAGTGCTTAATGTTTGGCATATTGGTGATAGCAAATGGGAATTTGACATTGAAATTCACTTCACAGTAGGCAGGTTTTTGATTTCTTTTGTTCAGATTTGTGGCCTTGAAAGTACTGGACATCCCTCTCTCAAAGAAAAAGAAAAAAAAAAAGCTTGTCATCTTCTGAACACACTTTTTAATTAGCTTCTAGCTTTGTGCTGCAGACAAGGTCAGCAGAACTCAGAGCCCTGTGCCTTTGCCCGGCCCTCAGCTCTGAGCAGGGTTCACACTGGGAGTCAGACTTACTCCTACATTCCCAGTCCTGTCAAGATCTTGGAGAATGTTTTAAGAAAATGACTTTCCTTGGTTTAAGGGAATGGCAAAGGCAAGTGACAGATCTGAGGAGGTTGATCCTATCAAGATTCATTTTGAAAAATGCTGCTCTGGCATAGCTTTCTGTTATCCATGGATATTCAGTACGTATCCGACAGCACGAGGAGGAGGTGGTGTACAGGGATTGTTGTTTTCTGATTTGTTGAGTCTTCTCCAAAGGCACACTCAGTCTCTCATCAAAGCTATGAGTCTGAGATGTGTGTTCTGCCAGGATCAAGTGTTTTCTGAGTTCCCTGGAAAGTATATTTTAAAAAAAATCTACTTGAAACCTCTATTTAATTCTGTATGTACTTGTACTTATATCAGAAACTAAATGCAGGTACAGAATGTTGAAAGTGCAAGATGCTGAGGTTCTTAGGGGAACAAGCAGTGCTGGAGTTAATGCTTTTATTTATAAGGCTCATTGGTCAATGATACTGAGCTCTCCTCCAGGAAAAAAAGATACTTAATTCACTCTTACAAAATTCAATGCCCTATTGTTCTCACTTTTCTGAAGTCACTGTTTATAACATTGCTCTCCTCTCCCCTCAGAGGAATAATATAATTTATTGGAGCAGTTCATTCATAGTCTATGTGGTATCTATCTTTTGGGACAGAGATACCTTTTGCATGATGTACACACTGTTAACTTCAAACTCTTCCTGTTTGCTTTATGTGCAAGGGTTCATAATCAGGAATATTTATGCATCCTGGTACCCAGTTGTGCTGTGCTTGCTGTTTTCTGCTCTTCATAGAAAATTAAACTTTTTTTTCTTTTTGGCTCACACCTACCTGAAAAGCAAAAGATTTGAGAATATTACCCAATGGATTTATGATTACTAGGCAGATAGCCAGTAATAAGCAGTGATATCTGATACTACAGCCCAGACATTCTCTGCTTTTTTTCCACCTTTTTCCTATTATCTCTAGGTTTAATAAACTATAAATGGGAGACATAAATGGCAGACAATCTTTTCTCTTTTTGTGCCTTTTTTTTTTTCCTTTGGAGGTGCTTGGTGATGAGATTAAGTTAAGGGTCATATATTCTTCCAGCCTAGTATTTAGGAATAGGCAAATTATTGAAAAGGGTGGAAGTGATCTAGGCTTATTCATTTTTGTGGGAGAGCAGCTTTTTTTGCTACACAACAATCATTTTAAATGGAAATAACAGTATTATAGATAGAGATTTAATGAATATATATGAGAAAGGCACGATAGGAGTCACTAAGCAGTTCAGGGCTTTAGATGAGGTCACGTTTCTGACTTGTGTAGTATGAAAGTGAGTAAATCTTAGATGATCATAGTCGAAATGTTTCCAGGGTATTGTACATACTGCTTATTGTAGGAAAAAAAATTATTTTCTTGCCTCTGGCTTATAAGAAAGATATTGAGTGAAAACCAGCTGCATTTGTACCTTAACGTTCCCATTGCATGTATTGTGTCTTTGTTTGTGGATCTCACATAATTGCTGACTGTGAAATCAAAATACCAAGCTCATTATTTCAATCATGAAATATAACTTGCTTTAGACTTATGATTTTGTCTCTAATTGTAATGTCCATGGGTTGAGCTTCATTAACTTGAAACAGAAGGAGCCCCCACTTTTGTGTTAAAGTTAATTAAACCTGGTAATTGTTATTGTCTGAAAATTTTCTGGGTTCAATTAGGTTATTTTGCCTCTGTCTCTATTTTCATGCATCATTTCATCAGTTGTGGTTTGTCAATTGATAATATACAGGATTTGCCTGGACTCAGTGAACTATGGGGTTTTTTAATCCTGAAATACTCTTGCAGGTTTAATTAATGCATAGTTGGAAGCTTCTCCTTGTGAAGTAGTCACTGGTGAATTTTAAACTCAGATTATAAAAAAAAAATTGGAAAAACAAAAGCAATTATTTTTCCATGAATAATAGGTGACAGCACAGCACACAATAGATTGATGTCAGGGGCCACAGTTAATGACTTTCAGGTCCTTTTAATATAAAAACTGAAGATTACAAAATTCGACAAATCTATGATGTGTAAAACCTTCAGACTTCGGAATACAACCTTCTGAGCTGTGCTCCACATAGACTTGTGGCCATGACTGAGAGGATGAGTTAAATATGCACATTTAAATGCATGTATAGTTCAGTATTTATGCTTTAATAATTTTGTTCAAAGTTCTGCAATTCAACCTTAAGTATAGTGCAGGATGTGCACATCTTTATCATGGGTTTTGTGGGTTATGCTTTGTGAGAGATGTCCCCTTAAAAAATACCCCAAAAAACCTCCTAGTGAAAGACCATGTCTAAGATCAGGCCATGGATTTTGCTCAACAAAGCTCAGTGATTAAGTGCATGAAATAAAAGATTAGAAGATGTACTTGCCTATGGGAAAAGCTTGGGAAAAAAGTGATGGTCTCTTCATTGAAAAATCATGCACACCAAGTTTAAATGAGCATTTTGTTTGTGAATCATTAAAAAAGAAGGACAACATTTAAATAACAGTAATTTTATTTAATATTACTTTTCACGCATTTTAGATTTCAGATTTAAACCATCAGCTGTTTAGCTAAAGCTTTAGGATTATTCAACTGAGATGTAAAAAAAATAACGATTTTAAATCTTATTCTATGTCCAGTTAGCTTTTTGAAACAAGGAGCATGTGTTCAGAGAAATATTGCTGTACATCCAAAAGGTGCCCATCAGAGATATTAGGGAAAGGTTTAATGGATATTCTGTGCTGTGTGAAGCTCCTGCTGACAAAGTCAGCTCAAGAGCTTTCAGCACCCCATGCAAACCAGAATTTTGCAGCAAAGCAGAGATGAGTAGAGATGTGCTATGTTGGAATGGACCATGGCGGTTTTGGGTATAGGGATGGCCAAGGCCCAGCTGGTTGACAGCAAGGTGAGGAGATTTGGTACAATTTTTATGTCATGTGGAAGCTGATGTTGGATTTGTGATTATTTTTCTTTTTTTGACATGGTGTACGGAATTGCGATGAGGTAAAATGGTCAGGACAGAGGCCATCTGAGGCTATGGAAAGCTGTGGGAGCTTTTGGAGGCTGTGAGGTCTTTCCAAGCCTTTCTGCCCAGCCCAGTGGCCTTGCTGCCCTTGCACAGCTCTGAACCTCTCTCCATGGTGTTCTCTCCTCTCAGTCACGCTCCCCTCCTCGCCGGGGGCCTGACTCAATTCCCCCTCTGCTGCTTCGAGTTCTGCCCCCTTGGCAGCAGCAGCAGCGAGGGCTGGGGAGATGCTGGGGCCCTGCTGTGGGCAGCGCTGCCCTAACCTGCCCCGGCTGCCCTGCCCCGGGGCACCGGGCGCTGCCCAGGACGGGCCGGCCCGGCCGGCACACGGCCCTGGCTGCCGGCTGGTCCCACCCTAGACAGGACCTGCCACGGATGGCCCAGCAGCGCTTCAGATCCCCAGCACGATGTCACATCTTCTAGTGCACTCATTTAGTAGCTGGGGAAACAGAGGTTTCCTGCAAACACGTGGGAGATTAATAATCCCACTAAGTATAACGGCGTTGGTGCCACAGATCAATGACGGGGTAGCGAGGCTCAAAGTTCAGCGCAAACCCCTCAGTAAAGGGGCAAATCCTACGTCACCTTTTGAAAATTTCCCTCATTTTTACTGAAATATCTATTGAGGTAGCTCTCTAAAACTCAAATGATTATTTTTCTCCTAGGAAGATGTAAATTTCCAGGCTTTAACTACATGTTAAATGTCAATAATATGAAAAGGCATAATAAGGAGGTGAAATAGAAGATGGTATTGTTATGAGAAATTATTCAATTTCTATATCCTCTCCCCTTCCCTACTCTGTTTCACTCTTAGAATAGCAATTTTCTGCAGATTTTATGGGACCTACATTCATTGGGATCTATTACAGGTTATAGAATGAGAAATCTCTTAAAGATTAATTGAAATTCAGAGAATAAGAATGTGTAGCATGTACTAGAAAACCACTTGAATCCCAAAATATTTTTTCATTTTTCATCTAAGTTCTGTGCTGAACTCCTTAAAATAGCATCTCTGAGAGTATCCACAACTAACCCCATAGATAAATGGAATTCCTTTTTTTTAAAAAAATTAATTCCTCGGTAAATACCCTGCTGTGTATTTCCACCAATTAATTCCCAGTCCTTGAACTTTCTACATTCAGGCAGCACCAGCGTTCCTCTTGAGCAGGGGTTGCTGGGCTTGTGGAGAAATAGAATAACACAGATTTTCAGCTCATCTCCCTGTTTTCCCTCTGTGTGTGAGAAGACAAAACTGCAAGGTGGGATTGTTGTCAAGGGCAATTTGGGTGGACCCAGTTTTATTTTAGCTGGGCGGCTCACCTGGGTCACTTGTGTGAACAAGGAGAGCCCCTGGCTCTAGGATAAATCAAGAGGGAGACAGGAGGAGATACAAAGGGTATCAAAGCTGCTCCATTTGCTGCCTTGCCCTTACTCCTCAGACTGCAGCTCAGCTCTTCTTTTGACTAATAAAGCATTTCTGCAGAGACAAATCCTCCTCACAGCTGAGGATGTGCCTGATGGTTTCATCAGCTCTTGCCATGGTTCCTGGCTCCCCGGGAGCGCTCAGCCGTGTGCAGGCACCTCTGCTCTGGTCTCCAGATAAGCCTGACATTAACTGGTGAATTTGGGGAGCCTTGCCTTCAGCCTGTGTGTGAGGGAACTCCAGAAGGACAGTATAAAAGCTGTGTTTTCTGATTTGGACTTTACAGTGCCATAAACAGTGACATCATTGTATATACACACAAATATATAATGATGAATACAAGAAATGCAGTCTTGCACATTGGCTGGAAAATATATCCTCCAGGCCCAGATTTAATAGACACTTTCATATTCCATTCTTGGAATATAAAGCCAGCATTTTTGTCTATTTTGACTTTTGCATTAATAAAATGAGGTCAGGAAATCTGTTAAAGTTTATCTTTAAAAATGTTTTCAACCCAGTCACCTTGTTTTAAAAATCATTTCCGTTTGTTATCTGCACATTTAAGTAGATTGTGTTTCCTCATGATTGAGTCTCAGAAGGAAAGCACTAACAGATTCCTGTAATTGATTATACTTTAATGATACATAATGGCAAGTTCTGTTTTCCATTATCGTTACCCTACAGGCTGAACTGTAACTGCTGAGATACCAGAATACGTACGTTGATATGCAATTGATTTAGTAACACTTTACCAGTTGAAATGTCCTGCATTGACTAAAACCATGTCTCCACTACTTCAGGAAAGTGGCCATTGGCACATCCAGGGCAGGTGTTGCACAAACCTGCAGCTGGTCTGTGCCCCCAGCTCCTTGCAGCTGGCAAAGGACAGCCCTGCTGGGGAGCGCTGCGATCGCTGTCTGGCTTTCATGGGCGAGTACGGACGGGACCCAGCTGTCCTTGTTTGCAGTGTTTCACTAATTACATTCTTTTCTTTCTGATTGTCCTTTTCTGACAAGTGGGCCACTGCTTCTCCCTCCCCTCCCACCCCTGCAAACCCTCGATGGTGAATAAGGTGGTTGATGACCTGAAGGTGTTGCTTATCTTCCTGATTGGTATTTCCTAATTATTTATAGATGTGCCCTGATGGTATAAATCTCCTTCCTTGTGTTTAGGTGGGAGGGCAGGGATTGTTTTACATGCCTGCATGTGTGTGCATGTGTAAGGGCAGTGAGCACACCTGAGTCCCAATCCTGGCTCACGCTCCTGCTCTGTGCTCACACAAATAAATGGTGCACTTCTGTTCCCACTCAGCTGGACTGTAACCCCGGGACATTTGGCCTGTCCTAACAGCAGGGTCACAGGGAAGTTCTGGTGAGTGATCCAGCACACAGAGCTGGCCTACGTGGGAAAAACAACTTTTGAAAAGTTAATTTAAGTGTTGCGTTTTGCAAGTGCTGCAAAAAGCCATAGAGCTATTGTCTTCTCAGTAATCATAGAATGTGGAAACTTAATAGCTGGAACATTATAATGATGTAAAATTGGTGATGGATGTTCAAAACACTGGATAGAATACACAGTGTTGTCAGATAAGGTACTGACTGAGGCTTTGCTTTTGCCTTGTTTTTTAATTTTCTTTACTGAGAAGAGTATGGTACTTAAAGCTTGCAATTCTGGCTAGATATACCAACAAATCTCATTTATTGTATTGCAAGTCAGCAGCTATATTATCAAAATCCTTTATTTTCCAGGACTTTAAATCTAAGCTTTCTCATAGCATTTGCCATATTAAGCCAGTGATGGTTCTTAACCAAAATTGAAGGGAAAAAAAAGAACCTGAAAAACTGCTGTTTGGACTTGGTGAATGTCAATGTCTGGCAGAATCAAAATACTTTCCAAAAATCTGAAATAATTTTGTATTTCAGTTTTTAAAATGAAATCTTAGCTTTAAATTTCACTTTAAATTTTGAAAACAAAAAAAAAGAAAGTCACTTCTGAAGTAAATAGACACTTTGGTATGTTGAGCTTGAATGTAATGACTTGCCACCACACAGATTGTTTTTTGGTTTGTTCTTTGCCACATATATTTTGTAATGTTTTAAATTACATCACTGTATATATGTATTAACATTCAACACTTGGATTCTATTTCATATAGGTTAAATATTAGTTTAATGGCTTTGTCTGACACTGATTACTATTCAAATCCTCCTTGCATGCTGTTCTGCTGATAGTAATAGCAGCATTTGTAAGTTCAGTCACTGCCATCCAAGTCATAAACAGTAATATAAATTAATATATGCTTATGCTTGTGTGGTTACTATGTGCACGGATTAATAGAGAAATTATTTTTACTATCAGAAAACCATTTTAAAGAGATAAGAACAGCAAATGAAAAGCAGATGAAGTTACTTAAATGGCCTTTTCAGTGGTGATATTTGAATGTTTGTAGTGTCTCACAGCAGTTTTGGAATATAATACACTATTTAATTTCCTGTATATTTGTGTTGTAGAAGAGCAGTTTTTGGACTGTGAGGGAAAATTTATGCTCTAGTGCAATGTATTCTCAGCTCAACCTCACATTACAAAAGAAACCTCTACACATTTCTTTAATTTAAGAAACATGAGTTCCTAATTAGTTATATATAGACAATGGTGGATTTTTCCAACTGCAAAATGATTAATAATACGTAATTAAAATGGAACCTGGATCAAAACCTCATCAAGTCTCCCTAATGCCATAATACTGTACCCTTTTCCTAGGCAAGTGATCTTCCCCCAGGGGATCTGAATGATTCTCTGGAAATATGTTCCTGCAAATGAACTGTCTACTCTCATAAGGAACTTCCAAAATTTTCAATTGGGGGACTTTTTTTTCAATAATTTAATGTTAAAAATATGTAACTCATGAGAGTAATAAGTAAATTTTGGAAAATATGGCCAAATGTGTATACAAGGTATGAACATGCTCTGTTAATATGCTTTATATTGGGAGTCAGGTTTAAGTAAACAAGCACACATGAAGAACAAACCAGTATTAGTCCAATAGCTTTACTGAACATTTTCTTAAGAAGTGTACAATTTATTCCTGGCAGATTAAAACAAAAATCCCACCTACTTGCTTCTAAGCAAAGCTCCTAACGAAGGGCCGATAAACAGAGAATAAAATCTCTTTACTTTATTCCTTTACTTGTTAACCTCCCCACGCTCCCGTTCCCCGGTTCTGCCATCAAGGACTCAGCAGATACTCAATTCCAGCCCAGAGGGTCGGGATGAACACGGCAGAAAAGCAGCTCTGGGCCGGATCCCCGCGGTTCAGTGGGAAGAAGCACCGTAACGCTGGGAGCCACTAGATGCCACTCTTGTCTCAGCCCAGTTCAAGTCTGAGAGTATTTATGGTTGTTTAAAAAACCCAACTGTGCCCTCCCACCCCCAAAGTCCCTTTAAAGATGTTCCTTTGGTATTTGAGATATTTTGCCTTTTATTTTTTTCTTAATTACACTTACAATATGACCCTGTTGTTTATAGTTTTCCTTCCCTCCACTGTAACGCTACACTTGTTTATAAATAGTTCAAAGCTATTCCTAGACAAAATTTTTGTTGCTGGACTCTGGCATAACTGTGTTGTGCTCTATCTCATTTTTCTCTTTGGGTGGGATTCACAAAATTCTGACATAAGTATTCATCTATGTTTGGTTGATTTTACAGCCACTTATGGTGTAATAACCTCTAAATCTAATTTTTAAAAAAATTCTCCAAAGAACTTCACCTTTGCATTTTTTTTTTTTTCCTATACTGGATACAGTAGGAAGCTCTTGAACTTGTTGTATATTCAGATTTTGCCACTGATGACCTTTTTACTACATTTGTCATGGCATTTCCAAGCAAGTTGCCAGACTGTAGATTCCCCAATTTTCAGGATATTCTTAGCTGGGTAGTTGAGGAAGAATAAGTGTAAAACTGTTCAGGTTATTTAAGGCAATAGAAGAAAATTTTAAAAAATAAAGTGATCCCTACAACCTTCAACATAACAAAATTGTAATGTTCTATCTGCACAATAGTAAAATTTCTTTTGTTGGCAAGACTGAAGCTGTTCTTTGTGTAAATTTGATATAGACCTTGTGATTTTAATACCATTTTCCATATAGAACAAATGTTCTTTTTCAGTTTTGAATGTATATATAAGATGACTTCTGTGTACTGTGAGCTACCTGTATGGCAGCCAGAGCTGATGAAGTCACTTGCTTGAGCGATAGACAATAAATATTTTGTAGGTAAGCTGCAAAAGCTTGTGAATAACATGGCTGAATAATGATGAAAGATTATAGGCATATAAAGACCTCCTGCACATTCAATTAAGTTAGATTTAGATTTATCTGAGTATTTTCTTGCACATGTGGAGTTCTGTGAATTAATACGAAAATGCAGAGGGATAGATCCATGGAGAAAATCTTTTGAACCCTGCCTAGTTTCTTAGAGGTGAGGGTTGCTGGTAGAGCTCTGTGGAGAAAATGTTGTTTTGGAACATCAAAATGTGAGAATAGAGGGGAAAGAGAAGGATGTTAGTGCATAAAAACATGTCAGTAAAAAGGAGACTGGATTATTTAAATACAGTAGAGCTACCTTTATTGAGAATTGATAGACTCTATGCCAATAAAAACTACTATTCTGTTCTTTTTAAGAAAAAAACCCCAACTATTAGTCGTTAATGGAATTAACAACCACACTGCATGCAGACCAAAGCCCAGAGCTGAGGTCGCCTGTGGAACCCTAACTTTATTGCTTCCATATCTCTGAATAATAACTGTGCAACTTGAAAGTTCCCTTTTTTGTCATTTGCAATGGAATGATTTAATTTATTTAAGTTTCTGTGATGAACACTTAATGCCTTACACATGTAGGGAAGGGTATAGTCCGTGACTCAGCGCCTGAGTCTGTAACTACAGCCTGTCTGCAGTGCTGCACTGAGGAAGCTTTTTGTGGTCATTAGCAAAGGCTGACCTCTCTGTTTGTATACAGTGTCTCGACCAAGCAATTGTTGAAGGGCAAGTTTAGGGATGTGGTTGAATTAGTCTGTAATTTTATTAACTCGCTTGGGACCATAGCAGTTATTTATTAAAGGTCACTCTGTAGTTCCGTTCTCCTCTTCTGTTGGATCTTTCCTTTGTGACCCCTTCCCAAAAGGCTCCCCATTACTTCCCCTTCTTATGAGTATTTAAGTGGTGGCGGTGAAAAGAGAGTCTGTATCAGCTTTTCTGGAGCACGTCCTCATGTGGTGAATCTGGAGAATATAAACCCCTCACAGAGCTATATTGGTTTGCAGAAATGAGAGGAAGTGTTGAGTTTCCTTCTCCCCAAGGGACAGTGGCTGGCAGCTCCCTTTGTCGAGAGTGATTCCATGCCCTTGCTTGGAGAGCTCCATGTCAAGGGTTTGCAGATGCCAGTTTTGCTCAAGAGACACCATCTGCAGGATCAGCAGCTCCTGGGATGGACACACGGCCTCTGACCCCACAGCAGCTCCCTCACTCCACATCCATCTCACCCCGTGTGCTTCCTGAGGAGTGTCCATCTCCCATGGGAGCCCTGCTCCCCACAGTGTCCATTCTCACCTCTCCCAGCAGCTGGAGCACAAGGACAGCACGCCTCTTACATCTGCTGTTGTCTCTAAAATAAAGGAGTGTGAGTATTCAGTAGTTTTCCTCTCTCTGGTGATCTTCAGGTGATGTCTGCCTACCCTGATGTGGGCAAGTTGCCAGTGTCAGGCAATGTCTTGTCTGGCAATAAATGACCTTGCTTGTTCCACCTTTGGGGTAACTACAAAGGAGAAGGGGCAGCTCTGGTACGGGGCTTCCAATCCTGCAGTTGCATCCCAACTCCTGCAGTATTTCTTGCAGTCTGGAGAAGTGCAGGCACAGGCTGGGCCTGGGAGCAGAGTGGGCTGCCTGCAGGGCAGGGCTGGCTGGGGGGCTTGCACCTGGGTCTGCAGCAGAGGCCAGGCTGGCACTGGGGTGTTCCTCCTGGCAAACCTCGGGCACTGCTTGCAGGGAGCCCCAGACTGTGCCATACAGGGATGAAGGGATGTCTGTTGTCATGGTGGGGGCTCTGGGCATATTTTTTCCCCTAATTAACTAGGGCTTTTTCCCTCTCTTCCAATATTAACTCAGGATGCTTTCCTCAGATGTAGAAGGGCAGACATTTTGAAGGAAATTAGTTCTAATCTAATAAAGTCTGTTCCAGGACAGAATTTGCAGCAAGCATAACCTTTTATAAATAAAACTGAAAAAGTAAAAAAACCACTGAATTTAAGAGAGTACATGACATGTTTTTTTGAGTAAATACTGGGACAAGGAGGTTTCTTCCCCCATTAGTGTAGATATATAATTTGGAGGCCAATAAGTGCCAGATATATATGGACTAAGAATATAAAGTGTGGTTAAGAGAGATTTTATTTTCAGTTTTTACACCCCTAAATATGGTGAACCTTGTTAAAAAAGAGTAACTACAGAATGACAGCAATATAATCATCAATGAGCTTTTGGATATAATCAATGATCTATATGTTTTTTAGCTGACAAAAATAACCTTGATAGAAAGGGATTAGGGAGAATTTATATTAAAATCAACATAATGATAGTTATTACCAGAGTAGGGAGTTATGATTAGAATGAGGAATGCGTTACGAGAATTTTTAGTCTTATGTCATTTATAATATAATTTGTTCACATTTTTTTCTGTTTTCAGTGTATGGAATGCTTCTTTTTAGTGAATCAAAGTAAGAAATGGGTAGTTCAGGACAGTTTAAAGGGAGCCTTGTAACTTACTGTTGGGTAACATGATCAGAAAAACCTGAATCCAGGTTTTCTCTGCCATCCTTCGTGGTGCTGTAAGGTGCTGGTCTGTGTGGTCAGCCCCAGGGCCATGAGGAAGCTGTTGGCTGGGGTTCTGATAGCAGGTGATCTGTGTAGGATACGGCTCCGAGGTCATAGGCTCTCCTCATAATAACTCTAATTAACTCGGGCACAGTACTGTGTAGGCAAGGTAACAGCTTCCAGCTCACGGTTTCAGTCTCTGTATTGAGAGTTGCTGGCCTGGCTTGTGCTGTACAGCATAGTTGTACTTAATCACAGCAGAGGGCACACCAAATTTAAAGCCAAATGTAAGCTTTGAGAATGAGAATTAAATATTTAAGTCAGCCAGGCATTTATTTTTTCCATTTCACTTATCTTTTCAGGAGGCATGTGGAATTTTGGGCAGAGAAGAACTAAAGTAGTAATTCCTTTTCCCATGCTTTATTCCCTATATCACTTTTTTCCTCTGTCATCTTGCTTTTACTTAAATTTAATTTTAGCATGGTGAAATACACACCAAATTGAGAAACTGAGCATACATTAGGAATGTATTATTCTTGCTGATTGCAGGTAAGTAAACACCAGTGAAGGACTGTGCTTGCCAGCCCTTTCCAAACCTTATGTTTGAACTTGTGGAACCATGCCAAGCACTGATGGACTTCAGCTATCATTAAAAGCTAAATTTCCATGGGATTTTGCTAAGGTTCACAGAACTCCCCAAGCAAATTTGAGCCTCATGGCAGTAGTCTAAGGATTGATTTATTGTTGTGTATCACTCTAAAATGGTTTGGGTTTCATGTTTTCAGCATTACAAGTAAACTTGGAAGCTCTGATTCTGACACACAGCTGAGTGCAAAATCCAGAGTGAGCCAGAGCAGAAATCAAAACTGATTCTTCTCAAACCATGCAGATGAAACCTGCAGATTTTTTTCCTAGAAGTCTGTACTGTGTGCCTTTCAAAGGACTGATAATAGCTTGTTCTTATTTTACAAATATAGACAGATAAGAGTTGGCAAACACTCTTGTGAGAAAGAAAAGAGAATGAAGGGAAATAGGTACAAAGAAACTGTGAGCCAACCAGCCCCAGAACCATACTGTGAAATGATATGGCTAAAAATATGTGCATGGTAAATAGTGTGACATTGAAAAATGAAACATTCAATATTACAGCCAGAGGAGAAAAATGCCAGCTCCCAAAACTGGGTTCTGGCAGTATGTTCAGAGAGTCAAATAGGCATATGCTTGATTGCAGTTTGGGTGGAGAGAAAAGAGATTCACAGAGCTCTATTTCAGTTCTTTCTGTATTTTCCCACACTGTGAATTAATCACATCTAATACTAATTATATACTTGCAACATTCTGAATTCCTGCATAAACTGTGGAAAAATGTGGAGATGTTTCCAAGGCTGGAGCAGCTCTAACAATGAATCCCTATATGTGCTTTTGCAACTGTTTGCTGTGCGTCATATTCAAACCCAGTTATGTTCTGCAGATTTGCTCTTCTGTACTTTGATGGTGATTTACACTCCTAGGGAAGCAGTTGGGTGAAGCCATGTCTCAGAAATGTGGAAGCTTAATATAAATAAATTAAAGACAGGCGCTTGATTTCAGTGAATCACAGCCTTTTGACGTTTATAATTTCAACACGATTGTCCCCAGCTACTCAACCTCTGTGACTCATGGTGATGCTTCAGCTCTTGGCTTGATAGAAAATGTAAAATACAAGGTTGGGGCTTTTTAGCTATTCTAGGATGCTAAAAGATCTGGATCCACACAAGTGGGACAAGTTCATACACACTAACAGTGTGTTAGGAAACTGTCTAATCATTCTGAGTTAATGATGCCCTGATTATCTTGCCTGTAACCATTAGGTCAAACGAAGAGTTTTCTCCAGGCTTTGAAATACAGGCAGGTGTACTTATTTGTTGAAAATAGAAGCATGGCCTGACTACAGAGGTGAAAGTATTTCAAGAGGTAAATCTGAGAGGGTGAAATTCTTCCTGTTGCTAGAGTTGCTCTTGCCTGGAATTGTGCTGTGCAAGCTGCTGTGGGAAGGCTTCACCCACAGGAGCCCGTTAGGGAGCTGAAGTGCTGTGATCAGGGGGGCAGGTGCTGCACTCAGGCGTGGGCAGTTTGGGCTGCTCTGGGTCACTGTGGCCTGTGGGGAGCTCGGGCAGGGACTCAGGAGTGCTGCTCTGTTGGTCAGCTGGGACACATCAGACAGAGCATCTGAGGGCACAGAAGCACCAGTGATGCTCTGAGGGGCAGGGAATGCTGTGGGGATTTTTCATCAGGCAGTTTCAGTTCTGCAGTGTGACAAATGTGATAATTCCTGTCTTGCAGCTCAGGAATCAAGACTGGTCTCTCTCATGAGATATATATAATTCTGATTTTTGTTTTTTTTTCCCTGCACTTTTAACAAAGTGATTAAAGAACAGTATCTAATGAAAAATTGAAGTTTCAGCAAGATTTTGTTGTAGAAATATGTAGATAAGCTTGATTTTCTAATTGGAAGTAAAAGAATTTGCTTTAAGGGGGAGGAAAAATTGAAGTAGGAGGAAAAATTTTGAGTTTCAGAAACAAGATTAAAATTTCCCAACTTCATTAACCTGCTAAATTGAAGTTATTAGAAGAGACACAATTAGTAAGACTCCAATGAGGCTGGTGTGAAGTAAGAAGTTTCTCACTTTTATCTGATCTTTTACTTCTAGCAGTCTGGTGATAGATACATTTGCTGCTTCATTTTCCTCTGCATTTCTTATTAACTATATTTAAGAGAAGTAGAAAGAAACAAAGAATGAATAGAACAAGAAAATACAAAGGGCGAGGCTCCTCACCTGTTGTCTTGCAGCACTTCAGCAGATCTGCCCAGTGTGATGAGGTTGCAAAGGCTGTCTTTGGAAATACTCTAAAAGTTTGAGAAACAAGAATAACAGAGCTAACTGGGAAAAACATTGGTGAGCGAATCTTGCTGCTTTCCATGGAGAACCATAAAGCTGGCTGTATTTTCAGGGCTGTTTTATCTGTTGCTATTTGTTAGTATTTGCCTGACTGAGTCCTGCCTTTCAGTAATTACTGTGAGGCTCAGGTAGGAGAAACCCCAGCTTAACATTTGAACTTTGTCTGGACGATGCCAGTGATGTGCAAGGGTCGTGAACTCAGCACTCTCTTCTCTTTCCAAACCTCCTTGGTGCAGACCAGGCAGGTGATTTGCTCTTTGGCCACGGCTCACAGGAGTGCCTGGGAGCTGAGCTCTGCCAGAACAACTGCTGTGGAGAAGCACTAAAAACCAGACTTATCTCACCTTCTCTGGCACAGTCATAGACAGGATTTGGGGAGTGGGTATTAAAATGTGCAGATGCAAACCCTCCTAATTCTTCTGTACATAAAAGTGGTATTGTATCAGATTAACAACTTAGTTGTGTATATGCTCCAAGATAAATGGACAGCTATTGTTTTCAGCTGCAGCACCCACCGTTCACATCAAAGTCTCTGCATAGCTGTAACAGAGATGAGAAGCTTTTTTTAATCGAATGTGTCTCATTTCCTTCAAGTATTTATGGCTCGTCACTGTCTAACTGAACCCAAGATGCTGACAAATATGCAAGTCATTTGTAAAGCAGTTAAAGTACAGGATATATATAAGTAGAGACATTCTTCTGATTAGAAAATAATCTTGTATTAATAATAAGTCTTCCTGTTGTAAAATTCTTTCTAAATACAGTAATATTCGGAATGGGAATTAGAGATATTTCAGGGATGACATTTCATTATTTCCAATCAGCTTTACTATAAACAAACTCTGCAAATTTTCAGTGTCAGCATATAGCTCAGGTAAAACTAAGCTCATATTTGTGCTCCAAGTACCTGAATGTTTGCTGAGGATTTATTCATGGTGAATTTCTGTTTCAGGATGATGTGTGTTAAATTAGGCATTTTGAATGGTATCCATTAGCATAAGCCCTTCTGTCTTTGAAAATATTTATGTCACTGAAGTTTATAAGTCTGTTTTAGGTCTCTGTTTGTTTAAACTACAGATCAGTAAATGGCTGAGATGTGTGTTACATTTCAGGGTTTCTCCATGATATGTTGTATGTATTGTTGTTCAGATCCCTGTGTGGTCCAGTCGTGCCATATATTATTTCAACAAAATAGCTAATGACAAGCTATTGCTTAATGAAGAGCTTTCATGGCACCTTATTTAGGAGGGAGGCTCTTTTTTCTGGCAGTTGGAGGCTTTTGTAACAATATCTCCTGTAATTTCTCCCTTGGAATCTACACAGAGTAAGTCATCTGTGCAGTAAACTTATGTCCAGGAAGCCTGAATTAATAACCTCTGGGTCAGCTTCGCAAATTTCTCATTATTCCAAATACCTTTTCCTGTTGGCTAAGCCTTTTGTTCAAGATGACACTGAATTGCAGTGGTTATAGATGGCTTATGACCTGGAAAAGGCTATTGGCAATACAGGTACATTTTGCCTCAGACTTAAAATGAAGCAAGCATGGGAGTAAAAGACATTAAATGTAGTAGTTATCCATGAAAATAACCATTACATACAGTAAATATGTTTATATCTTTATGAATATTGTTTTAGCTGTGGCAAAAAGCTCAGAGCCAACATATTCAAAACTGATAAATCTTTTTAATAAGGGACTATATTATATTAGCACTAATCTTTATTTCTACAATAAATATTTAAAGGCAATGGAGGAGTCTCCTGCCAATCATAATTAACAAATTTATATAATATTTTTATGTTCAGCTCATCTTCTTCAATGTAGACAAATGAAGTGGAATTTATATATCTGTATATCATCTTTTCCATTAAGAAGATAGTAACAATTAAGAAAAAATGCTATTTGTCCTTAAAAATGTCATTGTTCAGATGCTGTCCTGAACAAAAGATGTAGGATCTCAGATAAACATCTGGTAGAAACGAGGGCTTCACGTTTTTTGTTAGATGAGCATTTCAGACTCATTTGTGACTGAATGATACTGTATTTTCTCTTGTTATTTTCAATTTATCCTTTACCAGAGGGACAGGAAGGAGCAGTGAAATAGGAAATTAGGATGTTTAGAGAGAGTAACTAGAGAGAGCTAAAAAATGTGTTTTAAACTGTTTAGATGGCTGAGAGGCCCCTGTGTGTGTGATCTTTCTTGCTGAGCGGAGGGAAATGCACAAATACAAGATGTACCCAGTCTGGGCTGCCACTGTCTGCTGGGGACTTCCTTAGCTCTCAGCAGATGTTTCATGCAAAGCCTGTCCTAGGAATGTTTCTTGGATTCTTCAGAGTCTTTGGGAGATGTTATCTCTCTTGCTTCTTGAACCTGAACTTCTAATGATTGTAAACAAGACAGAGCCTCAAGCTGGATTGTGGGGTGGATGATTCATAAAACTACCAGTTATCCCATCCCCCAGATGGATTTCAAACTAGGAATTTGCCTCTGGTTGACTTAATTTACCAGATCAGCTTTTCTAAAAGTGTTTATCTGTTTTAGTTTAGAATAGACAAAATTGCCACGGGAGCTAGAGCTGGAACATGGAAATGGTGGTAGTGTTTCTGAAAATCCCAGCCATTTCTTCAGCTGCATTCGCAGCCTCCCCCTGTGCTCTGGCTTGACCATAACTCTGAAGTTGTGTGTAGGATTCCAATAGCTACACAGTCCACAGCTCACTGAGCATCCTGGTGAATTGTCCTGTGAGTATCTGAGAATTTAATACAGTGAAGAAATAGTTGTCCAGACTCCAGATAGTTTCATGATGTTGCTCTGACAAATTCAGTTTATGTAATGTGTTCTTCTGTTGCTGCTGTTATATTTATCATTGTTGGCCTGTCTTTGTTTGATGTGAAAAATGGTTAGAGGTTGAAAACATAAAAGAGACTGTTTTTATATTTCATAAACTTAACTCTTGGGCTCTACCACTCACTTATTCTCACAAGTTCAGGATGGGAATAGTGTGCAGATGTTCATTTTACCCTCGCAGATATTTTCAATATCCAGGTTCTTAACTTGCCCCTCTTTCCAACCTCCCTTGTCTCCCAGCTCTCTCCTAGGGCAAATAAAAACTTGTATTTGATGTAAACCTGCCTCAGCTGGTTTGTGTGGATTCTGAATTTCTCTGTCTAGGACTCATGCTTGCTGAATGGAGTAAAGGAAAAACTTAGTGTGTGACATGAAAAAGTATTTTCTTTCTGTCTTTTTTTTTAAACTTTATTCATACAATCAGTACAAAGCAAAATTGTAAAGAATCAGAGAAGTGTATGTGCATAGTCTGTGATACCTTGTGAGATATTTTTAAACACTTCAAACTTATTTTATGAATAAAATAGATGCCATTGTCCTTTACCCTTTACTCTAGAGACATGTGTTTCTTTTATTAAATTAACTCATCACCATGGTTTTGTTATTTCAACTGTGGGCTTAGCTGACCAAATTTCTATATTGCTTGAGAGAGTCATTAATCATTTGAAGAGGATTTGTATATGTTCAGTTGCTCAACATCTCATCTCTCACTTTACCCCCAAATAAATTCAATAATGTTGCACGTGTTCTTTTGCTTTCCTTTTTGTAGTCAATAATATTAATTTAACCTCCTGTGTGTTGGTGGGTGGTTGGAAGTAACAAAACAAAGATGGGATTGTAGTGAGCACCATGAAATTCTGTTCTGTTCTAGTTCTTCACTATTTAATTATTTTGATTATCCCCTGTTGGTCTGAAAAAAATAAATCTGGTAAAGTACATGTTTAATTCATCATTCAGGGCCACAGTTAGTGTTCAAATGTTGACTGCTGGATACGAACTGCTTGTTACTTTCTGTATTTTTGGGAACAGCTATTAACCCCCAGGGCAGCACAAGGTTATATATAGGCAGTCCTGTCCCTGAGCACGCCCTTGCTGAGCACAGAGCAGCAATATATGCGTGCTTTAGACTGAGGAGTCTGGGTTAAAGTTGCTTCTCAGGGGAGACAGAGAAGAAGCAGAGCTCAAGAAATATTTTTTTCTTCCTGCTTGGAAGTAGGAGTGAGGCACTTAGGGCACAGGATTGTAGAAAGGCACAGAGAAGTCACATAACGTCGCCACCGATAATTAGAAGCAGCCTTGAGGTTGTCATCAACCTGAATGTGTCAGATGAGCTGAATACGCACAGAGCGACACTGATTTCACTTCAGAAGTTTTCATCTTATCTGTTTGTGAAATAGTTTGCTTTTCTATCTCTATAGCATGTTTTAAACTGTATGGATGGTACCCTTTTAATGTTCTGTATTGAACACTGTTCACTGGTTACCTCGTGGTAAAATGAAAAACATCAGAACATGTTGGTACATTGATTTTGAAGCAAGTCTGCTATTTTGCTCTTCTCTTTTACAGAATTATTTTGCAGAAGTTGTTGATCCTACTTGTTCATTAGCTTGGTATTAGCTGTGGGGCTTTCAAGAGAAATGAAGAAATCCTGCAGTTCTAGCTAGTAATAAAAATGGTATTAAAATGAATTAAAATCTTGCAGTTTTTTTGCATCTGTAAGGATACACATATGGTTGAATTTGTTTAAAAAGGTCAGCCCCATAAAGCTGGTTTGGGGAATATTTGAGTTAGTGGAATTTAGAAGAAAGACATTCTGACAACCTGTTGGCATGTGTTTTGCTTAGTCTAAGTATTCTGCATCTGTGATTTGGCCACACCTATATCAGTGGGATACTGCTTCTAACCTAAAAATAAAATGGGACATAGTGAAGGCTTTTAATGCTCTGAAAATATTGTTAATCTGATCATGGCTTACTGTGTAAAGTTTTATATTGTTTTTCCGAGTTTGAAAAGGGAGGATCAACCCTACCGCAGGATGGAAGTAATTGCAAGCTTGATACAAGTGTGTTCAAAAATGTTTTAAGATCCTCAAACCTTCAGAAGTACCTATTAGTCTTCCCTTGTTTTCTTTGATCTTGCAAAGTTTGTCCTTTTGGAGTGACAAGTTTTAGGCTGATTGCTGCTGCTTCCAAAGTATTGTTTAAATAAAGCCCAACAGACCTCTCCTGTTTATTAGTAAGAAAATGGAGCCACTTCTAATGGTCTGTTTCTGAATTGGAAGCAGTAAGTGTAGAGCCCTTGTCCGTGTCCATCAGGAATGGGAAAAGCATCCTCAGCTGAAGTGCAGAGCCCAGGGAGCTCTGCCTGTGCTGAGGCCAAGGTGGAAGGGCAGGAGGGAGCTGAGAAGGGCTGCCCCAGCCCCAGAAGTGTTCCTGTCCTGCTCGCGCAGCGGCGTGGGCAAGCGATGATAAGCCCTGGCACAGGGCCACGCTGCCACGCTGGGCTGGTTTGCCTTTTCACCCTGTCCCAGTGCTGGGCAGTAACTGGGCTGCAGCTCTCTGGGATTGGGGGATATTTTGTGTGTTTGAAATGCTCAACCTCCACACATGCAGACTCTGCAGTTATTGTGTTCTGGTTGCAAGATGATTCACTTAAGTCATGAAAGTCTTGTTTAACGTTGCTGTAGAAATTTTCATTAAATTTATTCCATGGTTTGCTGCATCTCTAGTATCATGATCCCTGGCTCTGAACTCACTCATCCATGCAACTGGAATCTTTTTAACCCACACACACTGGGAGAAGGGAAAAATTACGATGTCACTAGAGCAGGGATTTGTTTTGGTCTTCAGCAGAAAGTATTCCTTGGAGGTTTCTTATGTCTATGAAAAAGAGCACACTGAATATTTGTTCTTCTAGACCCAACAAAAATGATAGATATCCAGTAAGGCTTGTCAAGGTGTCAAAAATATTAAACTAAAAGCCTGTTACAGAAGTGTTTTCTCCTTCCTTGTTTTATTTACTAAATTTTAGCGACCAAAGAGTTTTTGTGCAGTCTTGTGACAAAGAAGAGACTCTTGAGAGCTTTTGAATGTAAAAGTAAATTTTGAAGTTATTTATCTGTAAGGGAAAAGGAGGTTTCATCTGAAACTTGTAACCTAAAGTGATGTTTTTTAACTTTAACGGATGATTTAAAAGAGCAATCATAATAACTTTCTACATTCACTGAGTCAGTTAATCCTTACAAGTCTGAGACCTTGATGTCTTATCAATTTACTGCTATAATAGATTTTATACTATAATGAAGTATTATTTATTTATCCTCTTTTATGGCAATTTTAATAGGGTAATCATATTGGGAAGGAATGTATAGCCTGGGGGAAGGTCATCTTAATTTGATTGTGTAGAAAACAGATCAGTTGTTATTTCAAGGATGCAAGTAATGTTTCTGTACTACTTCCATAATTAAAGTAGGACTGATGACAACTTCAAAGCCCAGGTGTTTTTTGAGCCTTGCTGCTGAATAAAGACATAAAAAAGAGGGCAAAAAAGTGCTGGATGTTCCTACAGAGGAGCAAGGAGGAACCTTCAGAGAATAATTGGAAATTATAAAGATTGTCTCTTCAACAAGAGATGCTGTTTTCTCAAACATAAAAGCTTTTTAAAATTCAGAAATTTTTATTGAATGAGGCACTTTGCTTTTATGACCTTTTATACTTACTTGCTGAACAGACCAAGTTATTGAATACAAGAGCTTTAATCATTTGCTTGAAAACATAGATTCTCCTTACTGGACAGCTTCCAGAAGAGATTTTTTTTGAGCCTTAGAAGCAGATCTGCATTCAGATATTTGTCTCTTTGACTCGAGTACCAGAATGGGGACCACTGTCTCCAGTGTGTTCTTAGTAGGACAGCCTCCCTCGGAGTGGATAACTTGCCTCATTTTGCTTTTCACAGATCATGAACCTTTCTGTTCTCCTTAGAGATGTCTCTTATTTGTCAGTCTTGAGAAAATAAACTTTTTTTCTTTTTTGTTTAAACTCGGATGATAATAGCTATTTTGCTGAAACTGTTGTAGGTGTTTCAAATATTGTGCATTTCTAGCCGTCTGTGCTATTTCATGGTAGGTTTTGCTTTCCCCTTAATTTTCCATGCTATTTGCTGCTACTTCATTTTCTCTGATGCTCTAGAGTTTGCCATAAACTTTCCTTAATTTAGTATCTTTCAGATACATTTAACTTTCTCTTTAGATGAGCTGCAAAGTTACAGAAACACTGTGAAAATGGTTCCTGAGTAGTTAAGAATTATCAGTGTAATCCAAATATTGCTCTTATGCTGGCTCATTGGTGCAAATCATTCCCATTTACACCTTTCTGCTCCTCATTGCTCTGTGAATGAGACTTTTTTTGCTGTCTTGATAAAAATAATTTCTATAGTTTAGAAAAAGAATATAGCAAACTAAAATTGTGGTTTGCATTCTTTCATGCTGTTAAAAACCAAAATACTGCATTTTAAAATGCAATGATAAAAACTGATACTTGTTTACTCTTATGCCAAAAACTCTTTAAGTTGCAAAGGCAGTTTGCATTACAATGTATCTTTTAAGTTGAATAGTAAGCATTTATGTTTAAATAAATATGCTGTTTACAGTGTTAACAAATACTTGATAAATGTTTAGGCATTGCTGATTATCTATTTACAGAATGATAAATGTAAAAGGCAATATAGAACATCAGTCTTGTACCACACTTTCTACAATACTACAATTATGTGAGATATGTGCAATACTTTTCACTACTGCATCTAAATTACTGAAGTTTTGTTTCAGACAAGTAACCATGGTTATCAAGGTGCTTGTTTAGCTGAGACGTTATGCCAAAATAAGTGGCTAAGCTGGAAAAGAGAACTTTGAAGAAGTTTCCTTCTTACCTTGCAGATCAGTCCTTGCCTCCAACCTACTTCTGTGGTTCTCATTGCAGGCCACAAACTTTGCACTTCCCTGGTTTTTCCATTATGTATTTTGAACAAATTAATTTTTGTCATAATTGACATACATCTTTGGCAGCCATCCTAAATGATCATGAAGCACATGTGTTTTTTTATTGTGGCTGAAGGTATCTTTTGTTTCAAAACAAACTTGCTTTTGCCTGTCAGTATGAATGATGCTGTAAAGCAATTTTGTGATCAGTTCTGTAGCAGCCCTATAAGTCTCTGTCTCCTGTGATTACAGGGTATGGCAGAGCAGCCCAGGGTTCTGCAGACTGTCAGCAATAGGATTATTTGGGGTGTCTCAAGTATGGCCAGCTCCCTGCTGGGGCAGAAGGGTCCAGTGCTTGTTCTGCTGGGCACTGATCCCTTTATATTGGCTTGCACTAGGAAAACTTTACAGGGATAAAGCTGAAAACTGAGATTCCTATTTGCTTTGTCTTATTGTTATGATACAGTGTGGGCTTTCAAAATGTCAGATCAAACATGCAGAATGATGCAGATACTGCAAAGGAATGTACAAGCAAAAAACCCCAATGTATTTACTTGAGCAAATCTAAATGCACAAAAGTCTAAAAGTTGGTTTTTAGTTCTAATGATTCCTACAACAGCTGACATGAAGGAGATTTTCTTGCTCACCTGCAGGTCTCTAGGTAAGGTTGGAGTAAACTCATCTGTTGGACAAGTCATTGTAGAGCTGTCTGCTCCTAACCTGGATAATTATCTTATTTATTAGACCAATAACTTTCTGGTGTGTTATATTGTGTGTACTCAGAACTCACCTAGTTAAGGTTATGTCAAAGGCTGACCTCCATTGACAAGATTAAGTTGAAGTCATTTTCTTTAAGAGCTTGGGTAGAGTATTTGTGTTGTCAGCAAACAGGATTTTATCCTCTTTCCCTTGGGCTTTATCTCAGACGCAGTGTCAGAATGCCAGATGGATTTACTTTAATATTTTTTTCTTCCATTTTTAATATTCTTTCTATCACCTTTCAGCTGTCACACTCAATTTCCTTGGAAAGGAAGAGCCCAAAAGAAGCCATTGTATAACAGCTCTGCTTAAACACTCATCTTTTTTGGGAGTATGCTTGAGCTGCGTACATTACCTGATGTTTAATCCTTAGAACTTGCAGGACTGTCTTAAATATGCTATTTTTGTAGGCTTCTCACTTGCAAAAAAACCCTCAACAAGTCAAAGCCAACCCTCCCCACCATCCCCCCCGCTCCTCAATCAAACAGAAAAAAAAACAGAACTAAACAGGAAAATATTAATAATCTGCAATATCATAAGGACTACTTTATTCTACAATTTGCTTTTTAAAAACTCCCAAACATAAATCATATTATTGAGTATACACTGGTAGAATTGAGAAGAGAAAATATGGACTCAGACCAGTAAATCAATGAATACTAAATCAACTGAAGAAACAATCACTCCTAAATATCCTTAATTGTAAAATAAGTAGTTTCTTTTTTCCTTTTTTTTTTTTTTTTTAATGTAGCAGATTTTAGTAGTTGGCTAGCCTTGCCACTTACAGAACTTAATGAAAGTGGTTGCCTACTAATTAACTTCTTTGGGAAAGGAAATAATCCACAGAATGAAATGAAATAATGCCTTTTTAGAGTTGATTTCAAGTATGTTCTGACATTGCTATTTGAAATTTGTCCATTTTTCCTTCCATTTACAAAGTATTATAAAAGCCATGGGCAAATAAGTTACATCCTTGAAATTACTAAGTCTGGATGTGAATTTCTGTAGAAATTATTCCATGATATGTACCTTAAGTTCAGTTCAAGAAGAAAAGTATATTGCTGCATATTCTAGTACACAATACTTTATCCTTAAATAAACATAGATTTATGTTTAAATAATATATGCATTTAGTCTCAAATGGATATTAGGGCAGGGACTCAAATGTAAATTAATGTGATTCTTTGAAGACACTAAACTTTGGCCTTCTCCAATTAGGAAGCACATCACAAATTGTTGCCAGGGGTTAAGGTATTTAAGAGGTTAAAAAATAGTCTGTACTGTTTGTTGCTTTCAAAGCTTAGTAGAATTTCTGGTTAAACTAGGTCATAAAGATATCAGTAATTTTATCTAAATTGCTTTTGCTTGTCTGGTTATAGTTCTGTACAAAATAGGCCAAATAGTCTTCAGGAATCTTCATCGGGCAGACAATTTCTTATTCAAAATGAGTCACTACTAAGTTTATATATCCATATTAAAGTATGCATAGTTTAGAAGGCCAGCTATGATGTGCATTTCTAAAACCCAGTATAAAGCAAATAATTTTAGGAAATGTCAGTCGGTACACATTGAGTACACATCTACAGCTGTAGTTAATACTTCTGTGAAGTAAAAACACTTTTAGTTTGTCAGGGACTAAGTTCAGCACTGACAGCAGTTCTTGATCTGGTGAAATAAGCTAAACAGAACTCATAATTAAGTAATCATCCATAAAAATATTTAAATTTAGAAATCTTTGTATTAAAAATAGTACATATATTGTTTATGATTAGAGCTTTTCTTGGACTGCCCTTAATATTTTCAGGGCAGCCAGAGAACTGAAACAATATGGGGTTTTCTTGAGATGTATTGATAAATCTGTTTTCATAAATGTACCTGTTCGAAGAGTATAGAGGGAATCTGAGAGAGGATAAGAATTCATTTTTCTACTCTTCTAGCTGGAGATGTTAATCAGTGGACTGATAGATGTATTAAACCATTCAAAGCTCATTTTCATGCTGAATGTGCATTCTGAATAGAGAATGTGGGTTTCTGTTGCAGTATGAATACTTCAATGCTGTGCTCATAAATGAACGAGATGAAGAAGGAAACTATCTGGAGCTGGGGAAGGAGTTCATTCTGGTGCCAAACGACCACTTCAACAACTTGCCTGTGAACATCAGTCTGAGTGACGTCCAAGTGCCCACCAATATGTACAATAAGGGTAGGAAAGAGCTGCTTTATTTCATCATTCCACGGCCCAAACAAAAGCACACCCTTGCTTAAAAATGAAGCTGTTGATTAACTGTGTATTATCTGTGTTTTCCAGTTGGCAATAATACTGAAATTTTCTATGGAAGAATGTTTTAAGTATGACAGTTCTGTAATATCTTTTGTTTTGTGGCAGTTTAGTAGTTTAATGAGGTTAATGATTTTCATATGAGGCTTGCATGAGTTCTGTCATAGAGTATGACAGAATATTTTTATTCTAGTGAATTATTTTCCAAAAATCTTCAAATCATTTAAACAGAGCTTACATTGTCACCAGTTTTATTCTATCTTTCCTGAGATCTAGAATTGTCTTTGAAAGACATAGGATAGGTGGAGGGAATTACTTTATTAGATTTATGCTTTCAAACTTCTGAGAATATTTCCAGCACTATATGTGTTTTTCTAGCTCTATACACTAACTCTGCTGTGATTTTGCAGATAATATTAGAAGGAGCAATTTCTACTCCCCTATTTGATGTAGGGGCTGGATAGCACATTGTACTAGCAAACAGCAACATTAGGTGTTAGAAGTGATGGACTTCGGGCTAAAAATTTGGAATGTAAACTGAACTCAGATATACATTTACTCATTTTCCTTTTGCCACTTCCCTTTAATCAGACAGCAGGAATTTGTATTTTTGCAGTGTTTATGCAGCACCTATCTATTTATTTTTCTCAAGCTAGTAATAAAAGAAAAATTAAGGAGGAATGAGCCAAAGTTTCCTAAAAATATCTGCAGTCTATTTGTCATTGGTCTGTAGAAAGCTGCCTAATCTCATTATCTGGTTCCTCTTCTGTGTTTTAACTATACTAAAAGACATCTAAAAGGACATTAAATTCTTTCCTCTTAATACATTCCAGGCTAGCAATTGTGGTAATTCATGCACGGATATTGTGTAATAAGGAGAATTAATTCAGATAAGTTGGGCTGGTAGGAGAAGCAGTGGATATGGCAGCTTCTTTTCAAAGTTAGGATTGTGACTTGAGAATCCTGAGAAGCCAAAACTCCTACAATAGTCTTAAACTAGGGATGAAAAATAAATCTTCCTAGAGAGTATTTGAAAGGTTGTGAAAGGATTAATGCAGGATATTTTGAAAAGACTTGGAAAATGCTTAAAGCTTCTAAAGATACCAAATGACTTTTTTTGTGCAAAACCCTGTCTATAAATTAATTTTAATTTGTCTATAATCAAGCCTGTCTATAAATTAATTCATTCCAGAATTGCTAAGGAGGAAAAAGGAAAGGAAGGAATATAGAGGTCAGGCAACTGTGCTTTTCTGGAGAAGGAAATGATCCTGAGTAGTTAGTGAGAACAGTAGAGCTAAAGAACCTTCAGGTATGTGATGTGTGCTCATGCTGTGTGTTGAATGCATTTTATATGCTGATTACTTATAGTTAAAGGCCAAAGTCAAAGGGCTTGCTACATCTTGGTTTGGCCTCTCATACAGGGATTTTCTGTAGAGATGAGGCAGATGGAGTTCTGTGATGACTCCTGTTTCTACTTTGTGTAATTCAGACCGTCCAAATTTGTCACTTTATGCAGCTGCAGAAAAAAAAGAGCATTTTTTAATCATTTAAATGTATTCCCACTGCAGAAATCTGTTTTGTTACTGGCATTTTCCGTGCACATGGACATAATAATCTTGTTTGGAGCCTGTCAATGTCTGGAAATGGTCCTCTTACCAAGCAGAGAACTATATACTTAAATTTTTTGTTGCCCTGTTCTGTAATGCAGAGGGGTGATAACAAGTCAATTTAATCCTAACCTGAGGGTACATGCAGTAGATATTGATAGGTTTACAACCAAGTGTCTGCAGAATACCATATCTCTATAAAGGGCCTGTTGTTCATTTCCAGGTTATGTTTTATTTTATTGAATTACTAGGGAGAACCACAGCCAGAACTCACAGTTGAAAACAGACAAGTGTGATCACTGAATAGTTAAACACAGGGCTCTTGAGTCAACGTAGGGAAAAAAAAGAAAAAAAAACCAACAACTGTACTTGTCAGCTAATTTTAAGCTTTTTCTTAATTTTGTTTTTTTTAGTTGTACAAATATTGATAATTTGCAATGGGTTCAGAGAAGAGTCACAGGACTCATCAAAGAATCGACAAATGTGCTGTGGACTGAGACCACAGGAGCTCATTTAGCTTATTCAAGAGATGATTAAAGGCTTAATTAGTTGTTCTGTAGTTAATTACTGATACCAGGCTCTATAATCTGGTTGCTGAAGATTGTAAAAATCCCGTGGCTGAAATCAGGTTCCATTATTTTGCAAATTGCACAACTGTGGGTTCAGTTAAGCTTTGGGAAAAGGTTTGGCCTGGGCAGCTTCCCTGAGCACAGTGATCTTGCCCAGCTGTGGAATCACTGAAGTTTTTTGAAGAAAAGCTGGTGGTCCTTTTAAACTGCACAACTTTCTACTGGAGTTGGCCTCCTTCATTTTTTCCTGAAAATGGCTGCTCATTATAATGTTTTGTTTTAGAAATGCTTAAGCATGCTTTGGGAATCTAAATCTGTCACTGCACTCTATTTCTTCTCTTGGAACACGAAGTGTGCTCGTTACCTATAGCCTCATTGCCCACTGCCACAGGATTTGCATGGCAGTATCTTTTTAAACAATGAATAATTAATTAATTAAGATGTTTTGTGTAACTGTCTTAGCAAGCAGTAGCTCTTCCATCCACAAATTTGGCATTCATCAACTGTGTAGAGATTTCTGACAGAAAGCAGGGAAAAGGTTCTTAGTGAATTAGTCACATAAAAGTATTCGTAGAGGAAAAAGAAAGGAAGAATGAAGGTATGTTTTTCATGTTAGAAGGAAAGTTTAATTTTGGGAAGTACAGAATCAATCTGAATCCAGTTTGGGCAATACAAAGGCAGTGTTCAGGTGTATATAAGGCACTGTCTCATTCAGCTGCTGGGCTCTTTTATTAAAAAAAATTATATACATGGGGGCAAAAAATGAGTTCTCATAGGTCTTATTTTTTATGTCTTCCTATCAATTTAGAATGTAAATGATTTGGGACGTGCTGCTGCCTTGGACATATCTTGCATGTACACTTGCACAGCTACACATTCCTAAGATACTCAGATACAACTTTCTACATACCAATCAGTATATTTTAAACAGCTATTATAGAAGACATTAGTAATAATGAAAAAATTATTAATAATTTAAAGTTTGTATGGTTTCAACATTTGATTTATTACTTTCTGAGGTGACAGTAGTATATTTAGAAGAATCTAGGAACCTGACATGTAATTAAAAAATAGCACTTGGAATGTGGGCTAGGCTTTCTGGCAACCATCCACAGGGAACATGGCGGTGAGATTGCCACTGGGGAGAGTAAGATTCTATAATGGATTTATGTACACAAGGAAATGATAAAAGAAGGCTCAAAACTGATCTTGCAGATGTTGACAGTGTATAAAAGAAAAATAGTCTAGCATTTTACCTTTTGTTAGTATGAGGATATAGGTAGCCAAGATCCCATATTCTTTGCCCGAAGTATGTGCTGTATCTGGGATGAAGAACCCACTCCAGTTTTTGGATTTTTTTCCCTAAATCTGTCACCTCATATTTACCCCTACTTGCGGACAGCAATGACATATTTTCTGCTATTGAGTTTTCACTCAGCAGTTTTTCCATGGAAGAGGCTTACGAATGCTTGGATAAATGTGGTTTTCAGAGGAATGTGGATGGAAACCAAAGCCAAGGTGAGGGTCAGTGTGCCTTGGTGACACATGCTCAGGCAGTTCCACGTTATGGCACCTGTTGAAAAGCAAAGCCTAGCGTAGTGCAGTACCAGAGGTGACACACAGCAGGATCTCATCCACTTACAGGAGCTTTGCCTAAAATCCAGGAAACACACGAGGAAATGCATTGTCTCAATATTCACTGAAAACCACTCCTGGTTTTGAGAATTTGCAGTTGGACTTTGTTTATGTGACAAGGTAGGCTTTATGTTTGTAGAAAGGGGGTTCTCTTCTTTTCAATGATTCAGAAATACCAGGATGCAAGCACTTCTTGCCTTTTAAACTCTATTTCTCAGTGTAGCAGTTTCTTCACAGTAAGAAATTTAGAACTAAAGAGAGACTTCTGTGCCTGAGAGCTTTTTCATGTATATTTTTTTTTTCTAATGTCCTTATATTTCATAAAATCTTACAATATCTCTGCCTCCAAATTTGGTCTAAGATTGAGATTTTGGACGAAAATATTACACCCAAAGACAACCTTTCTAAATGTTTTTAAAAATATAAATGCCTTGTAGAATGAGCCAAGTTTGACTTTCCTCATTGGGTATTTTGACAGAAGTAGGGTAAGGATGACCATTTGTGAATCTATGTGGAAGCCCTGGACAGTATCTCTGAGATGTGGTGGAGGAGGCAGATGTGTGCCAATAGAGGGAGATTGGAGAAAGGATAATTTCTTTGTTTGCATCAGATCAGATGCATCTTGAGAAGTATGTTTGATTTTGCCTTAAAAAAAAAAAAAAAGAACAAAGTAAAACAATTTATCTTGGCAATAGAAGGGAAGTAGGCTTATATAAGTTGATTTAAAGTAACAGGAGGTTTTTCCTTTGTTGTCATTTCTAGTTTACTGAATATATAATCTTGTTTTACTTGCCCAGTTTTATAATGGAGAAACACTTCCTAGAGGATAAACCTTCATCCCATTAACACAGCTGACAGTGCAATTAAGTGCATTCTACAGCTTTGCAAGACTTAGTTATACACTGTACTTATTAAAAGTCATTGAGCAAAGAGTCCAAACTTAACTATTGGATAAAAACCCCAGACTTTCCAATTTCAAATACTCTTAATTATCTTGAATGTATTTTTGTTTTCATCACTAGTGAATGTCTGAGGAAAAGATATATGTATATAGACATAAATGAAAGTATACATATTTATATCTGTATCTGTATGTGTGTATATATCTCCTACATGGTGGAGAGTGGTGCAGTCTGTTCTCACACCAAAGGATGTTGACATATATGTGTGATTCTCTGGAGTATTGCAGGAAATATTATGGACACAAGATAGTTTTGTGACCATGGTTCTGCAACTAAGTTGTCAAGTCGTGCATCAGAAGAATTTTAATTTAGCTGCAGTACAAGGTTAATGTCTCTATTTTCCTGCCTGTGCAGAGATAGATCACAGCTCTGCACTGCCTTCTGTTTGTACAGCACACAGATCACTTCTGAGAGCCAGGATGATATTGTAACCAGTATTTTAGTGCTTGCCTGCTTTCCCAGTCTGTTTCCAGTGAGATTCCATTGTACAGCCCGAGGCACAGCTTCTCACTTTAAGCTCTGTGACTACTGAAGCATTTCAGAGCTGGCTCAGCAGTCTGGTCTCTTCAGCACAGCCCCAAGTGCCACCGTCACACACAGAGTTACATTTTCATGGCCCTGAAATTCAACACGTGCTCAACTTCTGTGCTCCGTGTGGGGAGATTGAAGCGTGTGCTTCAGAATTCTGTGGAACTGACATCTGTATCTTTTAGCTTGTGCTTTTTGCCCTTTACTCTTAGTAAAGCCCTGGGGTGAATATCACATAAACTCTTAAATGCCATTCAGAGGTGCACACACAGCAGCACCATGCTGGTACAAATGAATAGACTTGTTCTGAACAGACTCAGTTTTGGAAATTTTTCATCCCAGGTTGATTTACAGTGATGTCTGTTCAAATTAGTTTGAACATGGAAAAGTCCACTCCTGCCGTGGAACTTTGTGAAAAGAATTGATTACTGTCTTTGAAGTGCCCAAGGTGAAATGTTGATTGGTGTGTGGAAAAGTGAGATGTAGTGGGCGATGCACAAAAGGACCATATTAACTTGTGAAGTCTACAATAATAAGGATCTTTCATCCATGGCTTTCTTGGTACCTTCCTGCTTTCCCTCGTTGCTCCATCTGAATCCAAATACCTGGGGATGTGCAGAGGGTTATTCAGGTGCATTTTCTCTCTTTAGAAACCTGATATCAATAGCTGCCTCACCTAAAAGGCGTTAGGCTGTGCTTCGGGGAGGATGTGTGCTCTCTGCAGGGAGAAGAAAATATGTTAGAATCAATTAGTGAATCTAATAATGATATGTCAAAATAAAGCATAAAATTTCCCCCAAAGTGGTGGGTCAGGAAAGTTACTCTCCAGCTTTCATTATACTGGAGAATGGGGCTTATACTAATGAACAATGTTTCAGTTCTTTCCTTATATGAATATATTTTAAACTCAGGAAGTTAGATGAACTTTTAGCCCAGTTCGTACCCTTGTTTCTTTTTAATGTTGACATGATTTATAATAAATATATTTCTCAGCATTTACCTGCAATCATTTCTGACATTTCATCATGTCTATAAAAGAGTGAATTTTCACATCCTTTCTTACATCTAGCAAGTTATATTTCATAGTACTGCCATGTGATGGAGAATTATATCTTGAGTTCACAGTCATGTTTTTGTGAATTTTGTAATTAAATCTTTATTCTCTAATATAATGTATTGGAGAGGGGAGCAGCTGGATAATATGGCTTAAATATAATCATAATTGATGTCCAAAGGCCTCTCCTTACTAAGAGCTCCCTCTTTCCTACCCCTGACCTTAGACTGTGATCCGTGCATTCTGCTGGTTGCAGTTTTGGCACTAGGGAGGATTTTTCTTATCAGATTGGCTGTCTTTGGCAAATACCTATCAGCAGCCCAGTGGTTGGTTAGTTTATAAAATCTCTGCTATCATAAACTGCCAGGTGCCTCAGTAAATTACTTCTGCATTTTCACATTGTCAGGACTGTCTCTCCGTTAAGTTAGGAAATACATGTATATTACAGGAAAGATCTTTTTTTTTTTTTTTCTTATGGCAGCTGGAGAACAGTTTGTGCATGGTCAGGTGAAAAATTATTTTCTCTAAATCCTTTTTTCAATTGAGATTAAATGAAGACAAAAACAACCAAACAAAACAAAGCCCAAAAGAAAAATATTCCACTGGATTACAGATTGTCAGGTATCTACCCTGATCTATTTAGATAATGAAGGAGAAGCCATAGTGCAAGACACTGCTTTGTCTTCAGTGACCGAGTAGACAGAATCAAGATAGAAAATAAAATTTGATGATCAATTATAGAGTCTGAAGTTAATCTGCTGCTTTGAAAACTAAAAGCAATAATATAAATTTTAACTGAGAGAAGTCTGTCTTAACTGTCTTCCATCTGTTCTTCTCATCCTAATACTGTGATGGAGCTGCTGTTCTGGAGTTTTTGAAGTACAGGAAGCAATTTTATCAGTGCTTTCCATAACTGCAGAGTTTTTCAGTGATGGGTGCTGAAGTCCATGAATATTTTCAAGCGTTTCTGTCAACAGGAGATATGGTTTATGTCAACTCAACTAACAAACATAAGGCACACAATATGTTGCTGAGAGTCTCAAACTGTGTAAATCAAGCTGTAAAATCCATGTTTTTTAAAACTGGTTCATGACTGTAAAATACACTCTAAAGTTCAGTAATGAATAAAAAGGTGACAAAGTCTTCATTAATAATAGTCTAAATTCATTTTTCCTTAAATTATTACCACACTACTACTAATTCCATGTCAATGGATTTGGAATACATTCAAATATTAACAACCCTTTTGATTCTGTAACTGTGATCACTCTGCGTACATATGGATTTATTTAAAAAAAAGTGATTAAAAAGTATCTTACAGCTCTTAAGGTATATTAGGACTTCACTTATTTTGAGGACAAGATGACTATAAATATTTTCCTATGGATGTAAATTCAACTCTTATAATTGCTCACATTTTCACAGTTCAATTCCTTTCCATGGGTTTTTTTCACAAGGTTGCAATACTGTTTTAGAGAAAGAGGCTGTATCTCTGTCTTAGAGCTTTGCTCATGACATGATTCTTTGCAGCACATGTGCACTGTCTTTTGTGCCTCCCTTTGTCTCTGTCATCTATCATTTCACTGGCTGATGAAAGTATAGATTTTATCATGTGACTTAAACCTTTGTTTAAAAGCTTTCTGTTAGGATTGTTGTTATTACTGCTGTAGGAAGTTGGCAGTCAATTCTTTGTGTGCTCTTTTATTGCTCTGTGGATTGTAGATTGTGGAGTAATTTGGGTTGGAAGAGACCTGTAAAGGTCATCTACTCTAATTCCCCTGCAAAGAGCAGGGACATCTTCACCTGGATCATGGTGCTCAGAGTGTTTCCAGGGGAGGGGACATCAACCAGCTCTGAGTAACCTGTCCCAGAGCCTCACCAACCACACAGTAAAAATTTCCTTCCTTATATCTAGTCTGAACCTGCTATCTTCTAATTTTAAACCTTTCTCTCTTATTTTATTGCAAGATAGTTTCTTCCAGTTGTTTCCATCCTTCGCCTCTTTCTACCTTTACAATCACCAATACTTTTAAAATTATTTACAAACAATAGGAATAGAATACAACTGTGAATAATTCTGACCTCAATGCCTTTAGTACAAAAGACATTGGGTGTAGCCTGTAGTTTTCTGCTTACCATATTTACTTCTTGAATGCTGAAAACATTGCAAAAGGAGATCTTGGACTTAGACTTAACCAATATTCTTTAAGTTTTGCTTGAACACTTTAGAGACTGGTAAAGAATATTACCTGTGTCAAATGGCATTTCCACTGCATGATGCTCACTGCATGCTAAAAGATGAGTTTATGCACTACAAGTCAATAAATGCAGACTCTAATCAAAAGTTTTGCTTGCACAGGAAAAAAAGTCTGCTGCATGTAATAGTGCCTTCTCTAAAAGATATTGAAATGTGATGAACCACAACCATTTTTTGATTAAGTGAGGTTTTTTCAATTTGGTACTTAAAAAGAGCTATGAATATCATTCAGTCATACTTTCCTATCAATGCCTTCCAACTGGCTGCCAAAATTGAGATTACCTATTTTCTAGAATATTAGACCCCCCAAAAAAAAAAAAAAATTCTCAAGTGATGCAGAAAGATTATAATCTGCACCTAGCACATATGCAAAACCGTTTTCCTGTAAGGTGTGAAATTAAGAAATAAAATCTTGTCTGTCGCTGTTGTATATGATTTTATGGACTGTGCTTCTGAACATTCAGCATCCTGGAGTTGTTATTTAAATACTCATGGTCACATACTGTCCTGGACCACTATATTTATGTTTTGAAATCCTTCCCCTGGATTGTTTGTCTTCACATTTTAAGGTCTCTAGGACAGTGTTTGCACTGTCTTCCTAACACTGGACATTGTTTAATTTAAAAGGAGCTTTCTTAGTCCAACAGATTTAATCAAGGTTGCAGAGAATGTCCCATCTTCCCATATTTCTTTGTTTTAACTCTTGCTGCCTGTTGGACGGAGATGCACAGACTCCTCTGCTTCTTCCATCTGGTTTTGCTTAAATTCTGCCTCAAATATGATTCCCAGAATTTACTCAGGCTGCTGCTTTGTTCTTGAAAAGGGCTTTAGTTTCACAGATTTTTTTAAATTTTTTTTTTCTCTCAGGCCTCTGTCTTTAACAGCAAGCCTTTTGGAAATGCTGGCATGGCCACTCAAGATGTGTACTGTGCTTTATCTTTGCTATGTTCTAGTCTGTCTCTGGCTGTGGATCTAATCTGTGTGTTTCTAATACATCCTCATCACCATGGCAACTAGATGTCAGCTCCAGGGTGCATGGAAATGTGAAGTATTTCCTCTAGAAAGCCCTACTCCCTCCCACTCCTGATCCAGCAGCTGTTGCTTGGTTACTCGGAGCTGGGCTTCGCCTTTTGCCAAATGTGAGCCAGTGAATGTTTGTTACTGAACACTGTCTCAGGTACAATATTATATTAAGAGGCTTTTTGACCTGACGTGCCTCTGCCACCCCTACTTCCTTGTTGCTTTTAAGGACAAGAAAGTGACAATAATCCTGGGTCTTTGAAAACCTTGAGGAGTGAACATGCATTAATTAAATTGTTTTCTGGTGAAGTAAAAACCATAACTTAACTATGTGGTGAAGAAGATTGACATTTGACAAAGAATAATAATAGTTTATCTAAATATACATGTTCATTTTGTCTACTGTCTTAGAATACTTTAATAATTTGTTTCTCCATGCTGCTACATTACACAGTCTCTTTGATTTTTTGAGGGTATGTGTTGTGTGAAGAAGAAGGCGGCTTGCTCTTCTGGTTAAGCATTAGTATGCTTGGCTAGAATATAAACTGTTTCAAAATATTGTTTGGCTAAAAACGTACAAAGACATTTTTACACTATACTTTGTTTATTTAGGTGTCTTGCAGCTTTTATTTGGCACATTCCTGAAGGAGTAAATAGTGTTTAAGAATACATAACGGATTTTGTAATGTACTCATCCCAAGATACATTTGTACATCTGCTCAGTGTTTTTAATGCTATCTTCAGAGGCTTTATAACCAGCTGAATATTTTTATATCATGTATGAGTAAAACTTCCATTTTACTCGAATTGTGCAAACAGTCTTCTGGGCAAGGCAGTGCTACACAAGGATTATAAAAGCACCAGAGAAGTAAGGGCCTGTTGATTTGAGAGGATAAGAGATGGTGACCTGCCATGGTAGTAGATAAGTGTGCTGCTATATCCAATACTTGCACATTCACACTCTGCTGATGCTCCCAGGAATGGAGCAGTAGAGGTGTAATTTATTATAGCCCACTACATCTGTGATGCATTTTACTTACTAAAACATTTTTCTCTAAAGATTTTCATGCCTCCATTTGCTGTATGTAAGAGGCATGATGTGTTGATAAACACAGGATGACTTTGGAACCTCCTTCAAAGCATTATTTGTTGGTCCCAGCTGCACTGTGCTGTGGCATCAAGTCAGCCTGCTTCTGTGACTCCATGTCTGAATATCTGTGCAATAGGAATGGGACATTTTTGTGCAGTGCTAGTTAACAGGTTTGCATGGTCCTGTGTTTCAAGTGGCTTTTGTAAAGACTGGTGGATGGATCTGTCCACAAGAAATTTCTGTAAGGATGACTTCTATTTCCAAGGCTGTGCCTTGCCTTTGTCATACATCACTTTGACAAAGGCTTTGATAAAATTGTCCCTTTTGGTAGGTTGTGCATTAAATATTTTACAGCACAGTTGGCTGGATTTAGCAGCAGTCACATTTGCTTTCTTTTCCCCTGATTTGCAGTGTGTTCCACTGGCTTCCCCTATTGCTCGTTTTGACACTTTTCCTGCTCTGCCACTTGCCAGAGGTTTGAATTTCCTGGCTGCTCATAGTTACTCTTCCATCAGGCTGTGCAGAAATTTCTTCTTGCTGTGTGTTAGAACTGGCTCCTTTTTTTTTTTACAATATTGTCTTGGTTTGGGAGGAAGTGAGCTTTTTGGGAAGTTTTAGTTAAACCAATCAGTGGTCAGATTCGAATATTGACACCTGATTGGTTTACCCCAAACCCTGACAAATATTTATGACTAATTTTGCTTCTGTGATGAAAATACAATGGATATAAGGCCTCTGTTCAATTTGCTTAATTCTAGCGTTCTCAGAATTTGTTTTCTTTTCCACTTGGAAAACCATTTCTATCAGTGGTTTTCCATGTTCAGCCTTTCTCTTTACACCGTGGCATCCTCTAGTTCTGTGGTGTTGTATTTTCTTACTATCCTTTCAATTTCACCTTCCTTAATCTGTATCATGCAGAAGTGTGGAAATGAGTATGTTTCACTCAAAATACAGAAATATCCTATCTGCAGTAATGTGAATTAATTTATCTGTCAGGATTACTGGCTTTTGACTTTTAGCTCTCAGCTCAAAGCAGTTGCTGGGTGGGCAATCCCATCTTCTAGGAGCATGTGAGAGACAGGTCTAACTACCCCATATACCTGGCTCCTGGGACAACAGCTCTGTTAAAGCAGCATCTTTCTACTTTGTCCTGGGATGCCCTTGACTTCTGTCCTGAGTTTCTCCTTTAATTTAAAACAGAAGGTAATATTCTGTTTTCATAGATGGTGCCTATATGATGTTTCCAGAGCTTTCCTCTAACCTGCCCACTGGTCAGCCCTCACACTGATTGCTTTTAGCTGTTCCATCTGAGAAGTTAAGTGAAGTCCAGCCAGGCCAGTACCAAACAGGTGAAGTGGGCTCAAATCTCCACTCATTTGCTGCAGGACATTTTCTATAACTCATGAGAAGGCAAGCCCTTAGGAGACAGAAATAAATCTCTGTCCCAGAATGCTTTGTGTGGAGTTAGTGAGGAGTTTGCAGCTGCAATTCTGGCTTTCAAATGAGCTAAAGTTGAATCTAAGTCCATCTCATTAATTAAAAAAAAAAAAAAAATTACAAAAAACCCCCTCCAAACAAATAAAGAAAACTATCCCCCCCACACCATGAAACAATGCAAAGCATCACCTAAATGCACTCATGAAACTCAGCATAAAAATAAACACATCTGGCCATACTCCAGTTCTTCTGCTGCCACTTCAAAGGAGAAGGGTAAAGTCATTAGGGAAATGTTGGAAGATGAAGGCACTAAATGCCTACTGCTATGCCTTTATACAGTCACGTACTTGAAGCCTTTACCATCCCATATTCTTGCAAGGAGGGAATGTGATTTCTGACATTGGTGAACAGTTCCCAGCACATGAAGCAAAATGGACAAACACCTTCTTTTATGTCTACAGATGGCCAGATGCTTTGATCTGTGAGCTGATGCATCCACATTACCCTGGAGTCAGAGAGAGGGGAAGAGAGAGAAAAAAGTGAAGGCAGTTGTCAAAACTGGCATCCAGCCCCAGCTCTTGAGTATGCTGGACCACCCTGAAAAGCATTCATATTAGTGTTGAGTAGTGTAATTATTAGATTGTTGGTATATGTCCCAGCAAAGTATGTGATTTTGTTATTCTTTAAAATATGACCAGACTAAATATGTTGTCAATGTCATAAAAACTAAGCTAATATTGTTGCTATCTCTGAGCCAGAAGAGTGCTGGATTTTGCATTCCTTTTCCAGTGCTTGGGCCCATAGGCTGTGCTTGCACTGCTCCGTGGTACAACAGAACTGCTCTGCAGCCCAGGGCTGCCGTGGAGGCTGTCAGGTGTTACAGGAGAGAAGAACATTTTCACTGCCAGCACCTTTGACAGCTTTCCAGGAGAAAGTAATGATTATATCACAAAAGGAATAGCATGGGGAGAAAAGACTAAGGATCGTTAGAAACTTTTCTTGATAATAAAGCAGAGTATGGCAAGAAAGAGAAGTATCCCACACTTTCTTCATAGTTAGAGTTCCTCAGTGGTTTCCCTTATTTTCTGAAAAATGTGCTGCAATAATTGAAATGCAAAATGGGTTGTGTAGGTATTAGTTTTGTTCTATAGACTTAGCATACTCTAGATACTTCTATGGATTCTGTGAACATAAAACTCATTACCTTTGGCTGTTGCACATCTTTTAGTCTGTGTGCCTTCCTTGCCTTTGTTGAGACTTCAGTCCTTTTCGGGCCAGCAGGATCTGTGACAGCCACTTAATTGCTACATGCATTTGTACTGTTCTTTGGCAATCTCATTTCAGTTTTGTGTCACTGTACCTATTTTCCTGGAGGCTGGTTTTATGTTAAATGTCAGTAAAAACAGGTAACAGCTACACAAACAATGGTGGAGCAAAATCCCATATAATTGCAAACCAGCTCATCTAAAAGACAAGGAAAAGGGAATATTTTATTACATTTTATCTGCCAGGAAGCAAAAGCAGAAATTATATTTCAAGAACTGTGGTGAAAGCTATTTACATTTCTTATCTTTGAGCCCCATAACATCACATTAATGATTTTGCATTTATATTAAGTTTTACGTTTTATTTTTTTTTTCCTCCCTCACCAAAATTTCTGAATATTCTCACAGATTAATTTACCATCATTGACATTTAACTATCTGGGGGATGCAGATGATGTTCACCAGTAACTGAAAAACTTAAGAATACTGTTTCTAAATGAAGTACTGTGGGAATTGAAACAGTTTAGTGTAATTACTAAAATTGGAAATTGCCCAGAACCAGTTTAACATACAGGTTATTAGATGATGAGAGTGTAAGATGTTAATGAGACATATGGTCAGAAATGCAGTTGTATTTGGGATGGTGCATGTGGGCAGAGATGCACCCACACAGCAGCATTAGAAAGTTCAGAACAAAGAGCTCCAGTGAGAAATCCTTCTGCCTGAAGGTGCAGCAGCCAGGAGAGGCTCACGATTTCCAGCTCTGCTGTTTTGTACTGTGGCTACATTTGTCCCTACACCACTTTTCCTTGTATTACAAGGATCAAACTGATTGTAGCCCTATTTGCTTCTTTTATTAAAGTGGTTGGTGACTAAAACGTAACTTGATATATTGTAAAAAGAACAGCCAGCATAACAGACATGCAGGGTGTGGGAAGGCAGGGAATTGTCACCAGCTTTCATTTTGAAGGAACACAGTGAGCACAGCTCACATTTTAATTGTGCCCTCTTATTTAAAATGCTTATTCTATGCTCCTTCCAGCTAAATAAAACCTATTAGTTTCAGAGTCACTGGATTAGTGTTTAGAGTGATCAGCAGTTGGATGATTAGTGTTGTCAGCCTAATGCAGAATATAGACTCCACCAGTCTTGTTCAGGGAAAATTTTCTGATGTTATTTCCATGGAGTTCTCTAATCTGTAATATGGATTTATAAACTCTGAAGTGACTCTTCACAGATGGTCTAAAAAAGTAATACAAAATATCCATGGATATTTCTATGATCTTTAAAAAGTGATTTGTGTTTGTATTTTTATATACAAATATATTTTTTTATATGCTACTGGAATGACTACAATTCAGAAGGTACTTAAGAGGTGAATGACTAAAGTTCTGCCATCACCTTATGGAACTGGAATGCATATAGAATTCAAAGAAAATTGTCGTTGGGCTGGGAAGCAGAAGGTTCTGCTCACAAGTGGCATTAGAACTCCGATTCATTAGGAAAGGACATTAAAAATTAGGCCCTGAGGAATCCAGGATAGGAGGCATCCAATGAATTGATAAAACTGTAAAATACCAAGGTACAATGGACAGTCTTGGAATGACATCCAAACAGATTGCTAAGAAGCACTGCAGGCTATTTTAAATGTAAATTAATATAGAATTATTCTGTTTGATTTGTTTGGCTTTCCACTAATCCTGATGGCTGAAGGGCATATGAAGAGCCAATAGCCCTCCAGAGGCTTGAGGAATGGTGCCTTCTCTTTTCCTCTAAACAGACCAGCAACACCTGCTCCTCTAGCAACACCAGGAAAAGAACAAAACCCAAACCCAACCCTCTGAACTTGGTTGCTCTTTTCAAAGATGAATTTAACCTATTGCCTTATCTCAGGATTGTGATGCTGAGTCAACAGTGCCACTGCAATTTTTAGTGATTTGGATACTCCATTAGACATGAAGTATAGGAGCAGAATCAGACTATATCAGTGTTTGAACTGGTCCTGGGAAGTTCCTGTGGGCTGAGGAATAGAATTCTCATTTTAGAGCTTCAAATCTCAGGTAATGTTGAAATGCTGAACAATGGGCTGATATTTTGGAATGCTGACATAGGAGCATATTTTTACAAACCAATGATAGATCTCAGTCTTGAGAGCTGATTTGTGATGTTTTGGTCACAGCTCATTATTGGGGTAGCTACAGATTGGGAAACAACTGGACAATGGGTTTTGCCAGCTAGTGCCACTGGACCAGTGACATCAGTTTGTTTGATGTGTGTCTGGTGTGGCAGATTTTAAGTGTATATTTCATCTTCTAGAGAAACAACTACACTCCACGTGTTTTAAAAACAAGATCTGTTTTGTTGACCTTGCTTTTTCAGCATTTTGTCTATATAAACCTTAATATTTAGGTGAAAGCAACATGCAAAGTTGTTTAGCTGAGACATTTCCATTTTTCTGCTGTTTTTCTTGATGAATGTGGGGGAAGATAACAATTTGCCTTTTTTCCACTCCATTAAAATCACATTTGAAGCAGTCTTCTAAAATCAGTACAGCATCATTATTTTGCAAGCTAATGGCTGCTTTATTTCAAATGCTTGAGCAAATGTTACTGTGTATTCATGTATGCACACTTTTGCAGATTAAATAATGCATCTGTGATTTTAGTTCTGTTTTTTTCCTTTCTATTCTGCTGACTTCACATAAGATTGAACTGGGAGTATCCTGTATCTTAATTGTTTCTCGCCTTTCAAAATTCACGGTTTGAAATCCAGTAACTTTCTAAGGCATGTTCATTGATTTCTCATTTCCCACTATTGAACCAAATCTGCAGCTTAAAAACATACTTGAGCAGCCTGGGATTTTAGGCATTAATAGATGGGGATGTCTTAAACAGAACAGTTTCAGCATCAAGGATTTGCTTTGTAGTTCTCTTTCTATGGAAATAAAAACTAATTGGGTAATTGTTGTGGAATGTGGGTTCAATGTTTTCCAAATAACAACTAGTGGTATTTGTCATGAGATGTTGTGTTTTTATGTATATTCCAGTGCAAAATAAAAGGTATTTCACTTTCTGTTCCAACATGAAAACTTTCAAACATTACCAATTTTAATGTTTAAAAAAATAAAGTGTTGCCATGAGACATTCCAGGCATTTAGGGAAGGTACATTGAGTAAATAATCTAAATTAAATTGACTTACTTATGTTCTCCAGAACAAGCAATGTGGCGGTTCAAGATAGATGCTCTAAAGAGCAATTTTAACTTATCGAAAAAGTAATATCAGGTTTCTCTGCTCTATTTAATCCATACTTCTGTTCTTTAAGTGAATTACTTCTTTTGCATCACTTATTTGACAAAAGAAACTCAAACTGTTTTGCAACAGTTTTCAGTTAATAGACTTTTGGGTATTGAATAAGCTGAAGATGGTAGAGTTTTTGGGATTCCACTTAATCAAATAACTTCTCATTGTGTGTGTTCTTTATTTTTTTTCTCCAGATCCAGCCATTGTAAATGGAGTTTATTGGTCAGAATCTTTAAATAAGGTGTTTGTTGATAACTTTGATCGTGACCCTTCTCTCATCTGGCAGTACTTTGGAAGTGCAAAAGGATTTTTCAGGCAATATCCAGGTAGGAAGAAGAGAAGTTCTTAAAATACAATAAAGAATTCTATGGCTGCATTGAGTACTGTCACCAATCCTGACTGCCACAGATACTTGCGGGTTTAATTTTACTTGATCTACTTCTCAGAGAGATTTCCAATGAACATTTTGAAAATTTTGAGGTTTTTTTACTAATTTCCATTTGGAGGTGAAAGCCTCATGATAACTCATGTACTCATAAAAATTTCTATTCTGATAGACATATACATACATGTGACAATAACTTCTAAACAGGCTGTGAGGAAGGAGAGCAAAAGGATTAGAGCCTTCTTATAGTACTAAGCTTAAATTTTGTGCTCTACTTATGCACACAGTAAGACTTCATCATTGTTTGCTGTTCTATTTTTAAAATTCCACTTAACCTGTCAGATTTACATTTAAAAATTTAAAAAAAAAAATGTTTGAAAGTTTATTTTCACACCAAGTGTAATAAAGGCAATCACATCACTTGTATTATTTCTATAGAAATAGGTTAAAACCTATATTGTTGCCTATTAAGTTTTATGTTTAATCCTATACAAAATTTACCACATTATAATAAATGATGAAGTTAAATAAACTGTTTCTCAGCTTCTGTGAATTTGAATCAGGCTCATAGTGGGTATTGTTCCTTTGGCTGATGTGGTTTAGCAACCCATGTTTTTCTAAGTCTTGAGTTTAAGCAGTTCAGTATAAGCCTGTATGTCTGAAAGTAGCTGAGAGTAATGGCTACTATATCTGTGTTAGTTTTAGATTATATTTCACTTCTCAAGCTCCATGATATTTCAAATATTAGTCCTTATTTTCAAGGCTATTTCTTGTTTTGTGCTAGAAAAGGAGTGTAAAAAGCAGGAAGAGTTTCCCTGTCATTTTTTTTCCTTGGAGCTATTTTTATCATATTTCTTCTGACCCACAACCAGGAGATATTACCTCTTGATAGTGATGTGAGTGAAAATTCAGAGTATGACCTGTGAGTGAAGCAGGTAGTGTAACGGGACCTGCTGGAGTCAGCCATGGGTAGGAAGTGCTCAGGGTCTGGAAAGGACTTGGCAAGATGTGATAAAGCTTGCCAGCAACAAAGACCAAGGATGACAAGAATTTTGTGAAAATAGTGCAATGAACATAGCAGGCCTGAAGAGGTTTCCCCGTACAGCAGACTAAAAAGGAGTGGGAAAAAAAATTATTTTTGGTTGCCATATTTTAGGAACTTTTCCTATGTTATGATGGCACTACCTGTTAGACTGAAGTATGAAGCTCCATAAACTGCTGCTTAGGCCCAATAGCACAGATACATTTTCCACAGGTACTGTGAAAATTTAATTTAATATTTTATTCTCTATTTTTTTTTTTGAAACAGGAATTAAATGGGAACCTGATGAGAATGGAGTCATTGCATTTGACTGCAGAAACAGGAAGTGGTAGGCAATTGATGACTGCCAGTGTTTAAGAAATTTGAAATGATGAAAAACTCAGTATTTAAAAGAAGTTTTGTCTTTCATCTCAGGTACATCCAGGCAGCAACTTCTCCAAAAGATGTGGTAATTTTAGTGGATGTCAGTGGCAGTATGAAAGGGCTTCGCTTGACTATTGCAAAACAGACAGTTTCATCCATTTTGGATACCCTTGGAGATGATGACTTCTTCAATATCATTGCTGTGAGTGTCTCAGGATTTATTTTTTTTTACTATTTTTCTTCCATCATTTCTTGCTATCTGTCATGTTTTACTTCATTTCACTCAAGCCACTTGAAAAATGTTGCAGACAGGTGATGGATGACACCTGAACCCACTGGACAGACTCTGTGGTTTTTCAGTGCGAGATTCTTCAAGTGTCAGAGATTTCAGAGTGTTTGTCTATGACTTGAAATTTGAAACCCCTTAAAGAAGTAGTCTTCAGTCTAGAGTTGCAAAGAATAGTTATATTTTTAATTTTTTTTTTGTTTGCTTGATCTTTGTATGTTACCTTAACTTTTAACTCCGGGGTGTGTCTGCCTTCCCCCCTGCTTTCCTCCCTCAGCTTCTGCAATACAGTGCAACTTGCAAAATGGGTAAAATGTAAGAATAGATAGATTCAGATTTTATATTTTGCTAAGGCAAAAAAAAAATGATAAAATGCCAACATAACTTGTCAGTGTTTGTGTTCTGGTCTGCAATGTATGTATGTGTAAGCTGTGTGGAGGGGTCACTGATGTTTACTAACAGTGAGAAGTCAGATCCTCAGTAGCTCCTCTTGTGTATGGCAGCGAGTTTTCTGTGGTACAGGTACAAGGTTTAAACAAGAGGCTGGTTTTACTTACTTAAGAGTAATGGGATTAATCTTGTGGGTAAGGATAACTTCAACAAATCCAAAACTGACATCAGAACTGTGATTCGCAGGGGAGGGAAGGGAGGAATTGGTTGTTACATAAATTTTCTTTTGCTGATATTCTCTTGCTAATACTTTATAAATAAATGGTTTTCTCCAATCTGTAAATGTCTTCAACTTGAATATAAGGAAGATTTTGGCCTTTTTTTTTTTTTTGCTACGAGGGAAGTGTCCTTTGTGTACTAAATTAAATGACCCCAGAGACACAAGTGTAAATCATTGAGATTGTATAGAAAATGAAGTACATGTGGATGAAGTATATGTACATATACTGTATTTTTATCATATAGCAAGCAGTTCAGACTATCATATTAAACTCTTCGCATGATAATTGCATAATTAGCAGAAACTCATGTTGTATAAAGATATAATTACATACTTTATCAAAAAAAAAGATTTACTGTCCTTAAAAAAAAAGTGATTAAATGTAATCTAAATAACTTCTGTAAGTTGAAAGAATGTTTCAACTGGAATAATTATTAAGATGCCTGACCAGCCATTTTTTGGTGCATAATCTCTGTTTATCAGTAGTGGTAACGGTTTCTGTTAATTACGTAGGAACTAAAAAGAAAAGTTGTTTTTTAAGTGAAAATTTTACTTTGGGAAAATCAAAAGGCTCATCTATAACAAAAAAAAAGTAAAAACATACATAGCTTGAATCCAAAGTAATGATTTTGCCTAAGTAGTACAGTGGAAATGCTGTACAAATACTTTTTAAAAAAGCAAGTATGAAAAAGCTAATCGTCACTTTTTCCAATTTAAAGTTTATTTGGAAATGAACTGAGCTGCGTGTAAAACACCATGGAGTCATGGAATTTTTTACGTAACTTATTGTCAAATTACACAAGCTTCTGATCACTGAATTTGTGCTGAGAAAAGGAAAGAATCACCCACCTGAGCCTTTTCCCCCAGCTGCCCAGGCTGAAATCGTGCCCAGCACCTCGTGGGACCAGTGCCAGCCTTCGCTGCCCTTCCAGCCTCTCCCCTCTCAGGGCGAGGTGCAGGGGTGCCCGAGGCAGCTGAGCCAAGGGCTGGTTTCCAGCAGCAGCTCTGCCTTTGCAGCTTCTCACGGCCCCTCCTCGCTGGGCCTTCCCTGCTCCTTGTTGTCCCCTCCAGCTGGGTCACCCATGGCCACAGTCCCTCGGGGGTGTCCCCACCTCAGCCCGGCTCCCTCAGTGGTGTCCTCACCCTGGCGTGGGTCACCCAGCAGCACATCCCTTTCACCATGACATTTTCCCAGCTGTGTTTCCAGATGTTTCCAGCTGCTGATGGCTCTTTGCAGGCACTACAGCCCCCAGCCTGCTGTGCCTCCATTTGGGCACCTTGCAGTGTCTCCAGCCACAGCTGGTGCTGATGGGAGCTGGCTGTGAGGGCACTTCATGGCCCTCTCCCACACTGCAGCCCTCCTGCAGTGCTTGGCTAGTATCAGAAATTCTGAATTTTTAGAAGGAAACCTAATTACTGTGCAAATTACAGCATTTGTCTGAGGTAATTTTTTCCCCTGTAGGTTCTCTCCTCTCTAGAACCTCTTTTAGGATGCATATGTGTGTGTTTGTTTAAATAAGTAGAAATAGCAATGGAGAATGTGTTTTAATGCTTACGAGCTCAGCTGTTTAATTTCATTAGGACGTTGATGTGCAAATATGAACCTGAAGGTATTCACTGCATTGAAAGAGGTACCACAGAAATGTAGGGGCAACAAGGAGAGTGTGACAGGAGTGGTGGGGAGGGGGTAAAGCACTGTCCTGTTGCCCTGGGGTTCTGCAGGAAGAGTTTGTGGGGAGTTGTTTTGTACTAAGTCATGGAATCATGGAATGTGCTGAGTTAGAAGGGATCCATCAGCCTCATCAAGTCCGACTCCTGGCCCTGCACAGGACACCCCAAGAATCCCACCCCGTGCCTGAGAGCGTTGTCCAAACATTCCTTGAACTCTGTCAGGCTTGGTGCTGTGACCGCTGCCCTGGGGAGTGTGTTCAGCCACCCTCTGGGTGAAAAATCTGGTATATAATCTAAACGTCCTCTGACTCAGCTTCCTCTTGCTCTCTCACAAGGCAAAAAAATAACAGTGTGAACAAACCAAAAAATTTGTTTGCTTGAAAATGGAACAAACTAGCAAGAGAGACCTGTGCTGTGGAGAAGGGAGTGGGCCTGTCAATGAGGAGTGGCACAGGTAGGCTGGGGCTGAACCATGAACTGCTTTCAAAATGTGATGTGTGAAAGACACAGCGAGGGGACGCAGTAAAGCCAGGCACTGTGATTTATGTTGTCTGCAGAAATTGCTTCCGAAGCATTGCTTTGACCAAGTGCCAGCAGGACAAATGAAATTTGTCAAGAACAGAGATGTTTCAGTGATCAAAACATGAGACAACAAAGCCCACACAAGAGGCTGCTTGGTGTGAAAGCACTGAAAATCCCACACAGCTTTTATCTATAGACAAATGTTTGAGTGAGATTATATCTTTCTCTTTGTAATTCAGGCACAGGCTGCTGATGTGCCAGCAGTTTCATGTGAAGGTAGATACACAAATGTCAGTCCGAGAAATCCCCTCGGTCCGAGCAGATCGCCTCTGTCTCCAGAGCTGTCCAGCTGTGCAGGGTGTGCAGAAATGGATCTGTGTGCCCAGAGGGTGGAGACTGAACCTCCACACGGCTGATCCTTGCTCAGACTGACTGCTCTGAAAGGCCACTCCACACTGTTGCTCTGAGGGCTCCTGGGCATCTGGAAGTCTCAGACAAATGCCCAAGTACCTCCCTCTCTCCCCAGCCCAAAATTTGAGGTGAAAGAAGAGCTTTATTAGTGTGGGAAATCTGGACAAACTACGTATACCTACTAGATGAAGCAAAATTTTGAACTTGAATGGCTGTGACTGTCAGGATGGCTTTATTATGCACAGTGATTAACAGAATGAATACTTGTATGCATTTCTGTATATATATAGATATAGATATAAATGTATATATATCAAAAAGCAGAATTCACTGCAGGTCTTTCCAGAGAATAAACATAAAAGGATAATGTTAGAGATCATTTTAGCTTTCATGGGTAGGTTGTTGCAATATCCATCCGAAATTGATGGACTAGATGATTGAATTGCAAAAAAACAATTATTGAAATATAAGAGCGATTTTGTGCTGCCTATGCTAAAATTTAAGGTCAGTTCACTGGTGCATGAGCAGAGATATCTGCAACAACAAGAGAAAAGGCATATTTTTCCAATTCACTTTGAAGTATAATTCCAAGTCAAGCATTAAATTAACAACATTATCATAAAATGAGTACTAATTTTGTCAAATGCTGAATTTTTTTAAATGCTTTTATGCAAACTCTACACTGAATTAGCAAAATATTAACCGAGCCAAGAATGTTAATTTTACTGCTTTAGACACACCCTTTTAGTCAAATTGATTAGAATAAAAGTATTTTTTATTTTTTAATTCAAAGCACAGTAGTATAGCTCCCAGTATTAATATGTAGAATTTTCCAATATAAATAGTCTCCTTTTTTTTTTTTTTTATTCCTATAGAGGAGACCATGGATAAATTTACTTTTCAGCCTGCCTGAGTAATCAGATTTTGTAGAGCTGATGTGTGAGCAGGCTGACAAAGAGAGGCAGCCAAAATGAACCTCCATATGAAGTCTCCAAGCAGTGGGCTGTGCTTGTGTGCCACTTGTTTGGCACAGTAAACTATGGAAACACCAACTCCTTTGGTTCCTTTTCTGGATTGTCTGGGCCGAACTGGATATCTGAATATGCTTTAATATAATGTGAAATTTTTTATCTGTTTATTGTTGCATAACAAAATGGAAATTTAATTTATTTCTGTGGACCTTGCGCCAGGCAACTTAAATGTGACAAAGAAGAAATATGAAAATGCTAAGGAAAACATATACTACTTGTGTAGGTGTTCTAAAACCATATATACTTCATTTTCAGAATATGAATAGTATCTTATTATAGAATGTAGGCCAGCAGGTCTCTAAATAACTATATGGTTTCTCTTGGTCCACATTTTAGCCCGCTTAAATTTTTATGCCTATTGTACAAAGAAATAAGAAGAGGGACAAAATAATGCGAAACAATAAGACAGATAACTATAACTATGCAAATAAAATAATAAATAGCAGTGTAATTACATGTTTAAATTACAAGAGCAACCCAGGGTTTTCAAAGAGGAGCTCAGAAAGGAAGGCAATTAATTTTTTCCTCCCTCTCCTCAGCAAAACACAGGATATTCCCAGTTATTGTGCAGGTATCAGCTCTCCCAGCTACTGCTGTCACTACTATCACTGTGCAAAGATGTCACTGCCAGGGTGTGGAGGAATGGGACACGTAACTCTAGGAAATGTGAGAAAAGAGCAAAATGCAAGAACCCTTGAAAAGCCAAACACAGGCTTTCACTGAGGGAAATTAACAAGACATCTATACTGGGCATTGCTGGTGATGTCACCAGTTGTTAATCAGACCAGGAAATTATTTCACTAAATAAGAAATTTTAAATGCCGAAAGAAATGCAGGACTAAGCCCAAATTACTAATGAGGTAGTGAGGAGGTTGAGGGGGGGAGAATTTCTTCAGTTTTTTCCACTTTATAGATTTGGCACAGTTAAAAGAAAGGCATCACCAATATCACTGCAAAGCACCCTATGACTAGGGCAAAGAAATCAAATATATGTTGTGAAGCACAAATTAGGGGTTTTACTAGAAAGTTACAGTTGTGCTCAGGATCTTATCAAGTGCATTTGCAAGTTTAAGTAGCAAACACTGCTTGAATGCTTCCAGGTTACATCAGAATTCCAGTTTTTGTGGACTTAGGCAGATGTTCTTTTGGGAGTTTCATTAGGAACTGAAATAATTCTATCCAGTGAATTTTTCCATCTCTTTATGTTTGAGACTTTTAAAATTATGAGAAAGTGTATCCAATTAGTAAAGAGATAAAAAGTAAGATAGGTCCTTAAAATGCACCCTTGCAAGAATTCAAACCATAAGAAGCTTCTACACACTTTTATATAAAGATTTTTAAGTTTATAAAGTTTCCAATGACAGCTACAGAGATAAAACTAAGAACAGGCTTAACTGGAATGTATCTTGATTAAAGAACATATTGAGAAAAACCTGTGTATGACCAAAAAAAAGCTTGGGAATAGCGGCTGGTGTACCAGAATGTCACAGATTTTCAGTATTTTATTTTTTAAAATAGAATGGAGTATGGTCTTGACTTTGGACTATAATAGGAGATGCTGTGTAGATTTGGCATTATTATTTTGCAAGGATTCTCAGGAGATTGATTGGAAAGCAGTCTGAAGAGAGAAACTACAGGGGAAAGTACATCATTTATCAGATCAATAAACTGTTATGAGGCTGAGATGCACATGGGACACTCTCAGTGACTCTAAACTGTTCTAGAAGCCTTTGCCTTGTACTTTGTATTACCTATGGAACAATAGAAAAGTCACTCATACACTCTCCTACATTGAAATAACATTGATGGCAATAAAACGATTAGGAAAGCATGCAAATCTGCTGCAGAAATTATGTGTATATATCTTTTGTATATATTTTTTGCTTGTTTCTGTATAACCTGTTCCTGTGCTGACATAAATCATCTGTATATGCAGCAATAGCAAGTTACTCTGGGTTTATATTCCCTTGTAGCTGAGGACTGAGTCTGGCACAGTGCCTTCCTGCAGTTCAGATTAACTGCTCTTCCCCGTGCAAGAGTGATGATGTGGTGGTGAGTGTGGTGAGCGGTGCGCTGCGGGGATGAATGGTGACGACAGGTGTCCACAGCAGATCAGGGTGCAGGGGTCTGTGGTGCACAGAGAGGAGTGGTGTTAAGCTGAAGGGAGCAGAGACCATCTGGAGCTACAGGCAGAGAGACACAGTGAGAATTCACAGTGACAGAGACCCCTGTCTAAGCAGCTTTTTGTGACGAGTCACTCATTGGAGGGCTTTCTTTATTCCCACTGAGGTGGAGGAGGAAGGGAGTAAATGCTTACATGAATCTAATGAAATGTGTTCCCTGATTGTTTTTGTGTTGTTTACTGTGGATGTTCTGATTCACTTAATCCTTTAGGAAAGGATGAAACCACCTAAAGCCTAGATGCAAACCACCTGTCCCTAGATGCACAGTTTGATCTGTGGTAACTTACAAAGTTATCTACTTCTAAAGGAGATTAAATTAGTGGGAAAATGAATTCAGTTAAGGCTCTATCTAGAAAACTATTTGCTGAAGGTACTGCTTTATTAATTTGACCTTTGTTGAAAGGTTTAAAAGATTGAAACAAGTCCAAATTTCAAATATCAATCAATCATCCATTACAAGTTCTACTGACTGCAGATGAGTTTTCATTTTTTTAAATGCTTGGGATGCTTCTGAATGTAGGACTAGGCTATCTGGCTTATCTACACCTTGTGAGAAAAACAGATAATTCCTTCAAGATCTGTCATATATTCATGACTTTGTGTATAATAAGCCACTCTGCTTGACATAAATTTTGAAAATTGTCAGTCATTTATAAGATTGATTCAATTTACAGATTTTTTTGGTATAGTTGTTCCAGTATTAACCTTTTAAAATGTTAGACAGTGCCACAAATATTTTTCAGGACTTTTCTTATATATAGAAAAGAATTGTGAGTTCAGTTTGTGATGTATCAAACATGATCTCCTAATATTATCCAGATTTCAATATGAGGGATGTGTTTGCCAGCTAGTGGTGTATAGTACCCTTAAGTCCACCTGAGTTTTGGCATCCATTCAATGCTCCTTTAGAAGTACAAACCTCTGAAAAATTAAGAATCATGTAAAAGGAAAAGAAATACCACAGCCAGCTTTTAAAAATGAACAAAATCCTTTTGTTCTTGCTTTCTGTGCATATTTCATTCACTGTAGTTCTAAGTCATTAAATTGACTTGTATCTTCCAAGCTTTTAATTAAATTTTTCATCATACTTTGTATTTCCCTCTGTAGTATAATGAAGAGCTCCACTATGTAGAGCCGTGTCTGAATGGAACATTAGTTCAAGCAGACAGAGCCAACAAAGAGGTAAGGAATGAAAGTAACAAAACAGTGGAGAGCTGGGATGCAGTGGGTAACAATGTGCTATAATGATCTTTTCCTAGTACAATACATTCCATTATTAAAATTTATTAATTATTCTACTCATGCCATTTCAAAGGAGTTTTGTGTGACTTCATAGAAAGAAAGAAATAATCTCCTAGTCTATTTGGTTGAATAAACGTAATGGAAAATTGCAGGAGTCATTGAAAATATACTGTTAACAAAGTTTGGTAATTATTTTAAGTAAAATATTTCAACCACTTTAAATTGAACTATCATTCTGTTAACAAAAATTACTGAGGATGAGATTGCATTCTTAACCCAAAGTAATACTAAAGTTGAAGCAAAATCTCCAAACAAATGTAATAGTATAAGAATAAAATAATTAAATGTTCCAAATAGACCTGTCAATGTAATAAAGTACTTGTTCTATGAAAATGTTCAGATTAGTTTCATCCTGCTAGAAGTTTTTAGGAAAAAAAAAATTATGGTGGCTACAGTGCAAATTTTATCTGGTGAGAGATTGCAGTATGAATCTGTAGCTTGAAGTTTAGTTTATTGCCTGACAGTTTTCTTCAGTGGTTCTGTGCAGGCACACTTTAGGAGCTGAGGTAAGATTGTTTATGCCACGTGAAATTATGAAATAAGATGGCTGAAAGGCCCTGTGATTCTTGTAGGGGGAAAAGCCTGTTAAAAAGAGCTATATCTGTTATTATACAGCTTCTTCCTTGCTAAGGCTTCCTGCCTTAGAGTGGTTTGTCCATCTGTCCTGAGTCCTGCCTGTAGCTGGAGAGGGCAGCAGTCATAAATCTTTCTTTAAGTAGTTTCCATTTTCACTAAAAGAAAGTAAACAGAAAAGTTTCAGCTCAACACTGAATTCTGCTCAACACCCGGTGTGGAACTTCATCTGTGCTCATGTTGTCATTGATCTGTTGCAGGAAGTAGAGAACACAGCTCTGAAAACACCCTTTGAATTGTGTCAGTGCTGGGTCTCTTTATGCTTACCAGACAAAATGAATTTTGATGTTATTATGCTGATCTTTACTCCATTGTGTTACTCCCAAGAGTTCTTTGCATTTTATCTATGTCCTACAGAAATTATTCTTCATGGGCTTCTTCTTTTACATATTTGATATTTACCACTGTAGGTATCCAAATATCATTTGCTTGCTATGTGGGCATGAATTGTTTCTAATAATTTAATGTTGAAGTCCCTTATTTGTGAATTGTGATGCAGCTTTCTAAATGAGCACTTTATTGTGGGTACATCAAATGAGCCACATGAAATCTGTGCAAGTTCTAGATGCAGACTCAAAGATTCAAATGTATTGCCCAGATGTCCTGTCTGGAATGAATCCTACAGTTAACCTTTCTGTCATTCTGCAACTGATCAAAATGCAGATTACCCCGCTCCCATATGTTACTTAACGTCAAATTTATTTTCATTTAATTGATCAGAAAGTTTTTATGCCACCCAGATGATGCTCAGATTTTAAGAACAGAGCTCAGTTCTTCAAAATAACTAAGTAGAATTTCATATTTTGTTTGATATAATTTCTGGTTAGCAAAATTATTTATTTATTTGTTTACAGAATAATTTTGTCCTTTGTCTATAAACTGAATAACATATGCGAGGTTTGGGGAAATAATTAAATATGACCTTTTTTCTAGTTGGTTATATTAGTGTAGCAGCTCGTGCTCTTTCCTTGAAAGGCCAGAACTAGAGAAAAAACCTGAGATAGGTAGCATGTAAGAGTTTGGTGCATTTCTATACACCATGACTTTGCCAATCTTCGTTTCTTTCTTGTATGTGAGCTTATATGTTCTTATATCATTTTTCTAGACACTGTAATGAAGTTAAAAATTTATTTGCCTAAACACTAGAAAGCACAAAAGTTCCATTGTCCCCAGTATAGCTCAGAGTACAAAGTAAAGATTGTCCAAGGAGGTGGACAGCCACTTAATCCTACCTGAGTAATTCAGTTATCATGCTCCTGAACCCAGTTAAAACAGCTTTCTGAAATATCTGATACTGTTGTAAGATGTGATACTGTGTGGTTTGACTGTACTGACACAGCAAATTTACCTGGGGGCCTCATCAAAAGCTCACTGAATTAACTGGAAAAGTTTCTCTTGAATTTGTAGCTCTTTGGTCAGGCCCATAGAAAAAAGATGTCATAAGATGTTGTTCATGTGCCCATTCCAAAATTGGTCCAGAGCTATCAGAGTACTGAGCTGTGTTTTGGAACTCATCAAAAGTATTCAACTGTTTGGGTTATAAGTTTTAGTTCTGTGAGTCTCACAGGATACACCAGACTACTTCTGTAGGTTTTTTCTTTTCTATTTTTTTTTTTATTTGTGGAATTGCCATTGGTCCATTGTAATATCAGAAAAAAAACAGATGAAATTACACTTTCTCAACCAGCCTTACAGGGTAAATACTCCTTTGCAAGTTCGCTGGTAATAATAATAACAACTCTTTTTTTCTTTTGTTTGTTAAATGATAAAAAGCCCAAGAAAAATATCAAGACAAACAAACACTGTGTTTTGTAGGTTTTCCAAGCAGTCATTATCAGCATGTGACTATGTTTCTGTATTGGCAAAGGAGAGCAGGAGATTGACAGACAATGTTTTGATATAATCTATTGTTTCAGTTTACTTATGTCTACATGTGCCTGATTTTTGAATTCCAACCACGTCTGAAAATGTAGCTATATATTTGGTTCAGAATTTTCTATCCTTCATTTTTATGTCAAAAATTCTCCTCAACTGAATGGGTACAAGGATGATCACATCTGTTACTGACACTATAAGCTTTACTAGCACCAAAAGAAATACAAGTATTTAAAAAAGTTGGAACTTTCTTTAGTTGGCAAATATCTATTCTCAAATGATAACTTTAAATAGAGACAATTAAAATTTGCCGTAATGGTATTTCAAATTGCTGTAGTTTTCTTTTATGTATGATGCTGATGGTTGCAGGGACTGAATTTTTAACAGTTCACTCTACCACTCTTTTATGTTTCTATTCATAGTCCTGACCTTTCTTAAGACATGTATCACTTAATGCATCACTGTGGCTGGAAACATGCATGGAACCAAATAGTTTTACCAAACTATTAGCTTATGCTGAATAAACTGTAATTTCTACCATTTTGGCAGTATATTTCTCTCTGTCTCTCCTTTTTTTTTTTTTTTTTTACACCCGTAATACATGAGTTTCAGTATAAAAAATTCCCATTAAATGACCCTTGAGGAAAAAATCCCTGCCGTGACATGCACGGATGCACAGCCCAGTTCTTGCTAGGTTCATCTGACATCACTTGTACCAAATGCAGTTCTTAGAAGCAGAGATAAGAAATTACTCTGAGATGTTCGGAGCTTTTAATCTCACGAGGAAAGCAGCTGTCTCAATAACTCCAAATAAAAATTGCTCTCACAGGATCAGTACCCCAGTCTATATTTGTCTTGGAATTATTCATTGAAGAGCTACTTTGCTGTCTTTCTGCAAGGCTCAGATGTCTTCAAATGGAATCTTTCCACTCTGGGGCCGCCACGCAGACGCGCTGAGTGGCGTTCTTTGAATCGCGATTCGTCTCTCGAGTTTAACAACACAGAGAAACAGAATCCAGAAGGATCTCTGTTCTTTCCACTTGCACTTCATGTGTAGAGAGCTAAAGGGCAAACCAGGCTTCTCAGCAGAATAAATGGAGTTAAATTTTACTAACTTGGGGAGCCGGGCTGGGTGTGGGGAGAGACCAAGTGCTCCTTTCTAGGGAGAGCCGAATGCGCTGTTTGCTCCTGCTGAGAGCTCTGTGGTGCCAGCCCAGAGCCAGCCCCGCTCATCCCGAGCCCAGGCACAGCCTTGGCTTGCCAAGGCTTGGCCATGAGTGGATCATGAGCTTGCCACCTCCTGCCCCAGAGCCTCTTCTCTTCCCATGCACTGGGTAAAACGAGACCTGGGAGCGTCTTGGGAGAATGGAAGGATTTTTTTTGTAGGCTGCAGGAAACAGCTTCAGGGCTTATAGCAGCCTGGGAAATGAGTGCTTCCTAGTGGTGTTGGTGCTGAATATTCAGTGGGATTAAGGGTAGCAAATAAACATGCTCTTGCACATCCAGGGATGGGTTGCAGGAGCTCTTATCCATAATGTTCAGGGAACCTAACAGGCTTCCACAGAGCCAGACTTTCAGAAAATTCAATTAGTCTTAGAAAAGAAAAGAAAGAAAGAAAAAAAGAAAAGCGCTGTCTGGTTTATACATTTTCTCATTGAAACATTGTCACTCTTGATCCCCTCCCCACCTCTTCTGTTTTTGAGACTGTGCTGTAAACACAGTGTTCATTCCACACATTGGCTCTAGAACACTTGCCATTATTTTCTGGACTGCAGTAGTAAGGGAACTACTTACTTAAAAAAATCCACTCTCATTAAACTATGGAAAAGCATTTTTAGCATTGTAGCTCTCTTATATCCACTCTTTGGTGACACTTTCACTTCAGTAATGTATTTTAGTTTCCTGTTGCAAGCACCAGGAAGGATATTGCAAAGCCAGCTCCAGTTCCGGCCCCCTCCTTCCATTTTTCTCTGTCTTTCAGGTAAGAACATAGACCTGACATTAGAGTAAATCTGTTCAAAGGGCACACAGAGGAAGGAAGCTTCATTTATGTTTGAATAACATCCCAGTTATTATTGATGAAGCATTTTTTTCCTCTAGAATATGCAGTATTTATTTCATTTGCATCTTTACTTAAATTAAGAGTTAAGATTCAGCTGGAATATCTGAACTGAACTCTCTTCTCACAGCTATATTAGTAAGGGGTGAAAAATTAGACTTAATTTACATGATAATGGAGCTCCAGTTAGCCAAAGATTCTTGATCCTGCATCGTTTTGTTAGGTTAAGAGAGCAGTCAGACAGAAAAGAAAATATGGCATCAGTACTTCTACCTTTGCAATAATATAGCATCAGTACTTTTACCTTTGCAATGTTCAGTCTGGCTAAATGAATGTTTGGAAGACTGGTACAGATTTCATAGTGATTGGTGTAGCAAAAGCAGGAATGTTTTTTGAACAAGCCTATCCCCTAACAAGTTAGGGGTTACTTGATCAAGACCACTCCTTTGTTAAAGCATTAATAAATGTCTGCTATATTACAGTAGATTCTTGAGGGATATCAAATACATTTAGTGTCATTAAGCATTTTAAAGTTTAACACATCCATGCATGTTTGTGATGGGAAAGGAGCAAAGGTTGGAGAAAACACCTTTACAGCTCCGAATCTCCAGCATGTAACGTGCTTTTCTTTAAGAAAGTGTGAAGATACTTTGAAAGAAGTAAGGGTTCTAAGCATCTACACCTGTTCCATGCCAGCTTAAAGAACAGCCAAGTAATGCAGACTTGATTTGTAAATCTTCATTTAACTTCAGTTTTTTTACTACTAGCAACAACCTACACGGAGGCGATGCTAGTGTGATTTGTATAATCTGTGTAGAAATTTCCCCAGGTTTTGAGCAAGTTGTTCTATTCTGCAAAACTGCTGGTTCTGTAAGTGCTTGTTGTGTGTAGCTTTCAGAGCAATGAGCATCTAATTGTACCTTGAATTTCCGTCAGGTACATTTCAGACAGCATTCTTCCTTTCAGAAACCTTGTTGAATGGAGTTTGCTTGATGTATTTGCAAAAGACAAAGTAACAACTTAAAATATGTTTGTGTTTTGATGTGACAGTGATGTGAGTGGTGTTAATACATGTGCCACCAGTTTTCCTGATACGTGTAGGCATCCCAGTACTAGAATTCTTCCAAGATAGTGTGTTTCAACTTTCATTTTACAATAGGAGAATATAGTAATTTGTTTTTGGAATAATTATAATGTCAGGTGATGTGGCAGGTGTCAACCTGTCTCCACTTATCTCCAAAAGTTTTCACAGCCTAGCACTTGTCATAAATTTTTGTGTTGGAAAATACCTAAAGTGAAGTTCAGTTTAGATATGTGGATATTGTAAGCTATCCCTAATTTGCAGAGCTTGCTTTAAGTTTTGTTTATCACAAAAATTAAATCTGTAATTACATTGGGTAGCATAACTGAGGTTGAAATTAATCTGTGATCCTAAATGTGGTTTAGTAATATAAAATATGCAAGGTATATTTGAATTTTACCAGGCTATTTTATAATTTGGCATTAGTGTTAAACAGCTGCTACCTTGAAGTGTATCAATTTGCTATACAAAAATTTAAAGGAGTGGGAAATAGTTCAGACACTATTCTGTCACTGTCTGCACTTTCTCCACAAATTGCAAACATGTGGAACTGCCTATTTTAATACTAGTTTTCTTGGGCCAAGAGGTTTTCATCTTTGAGAAACTCCATGTTACAATTTACCTACCCCAAAGGAATCAGATGACAATCTGATTTAATGTAACTTCAGATTTAAAGTAACAATATTACAATATACATTCCTCTTTTATATGTTTTTTTAATGTCCTATATATGGGTTGAGGACATTTCTCTGTAAATGTTTCCAGATGAAATATATCATCTTCTAGATGCACAGATAGGCACAGTAACTCCAAACTAAATCAAGAACTTACCCCAGCGTAAATTTGAATGACAGAAATAGACAGATGTAATGTATAACTTCCAAAAAGCTTTTATTTTTCTATGCAATTACCAGAAATTAAATAACCAGAAGACTGATTCAGCAAAGAAGCTGAGTGAAATTGCCAATAAGAGGTTGGTAAATACAAATTTTGCATATTGAATTTTATTTAAGCAAATTACTTTTGCATATTTATCTATCCATCTCTGTCAGATCTCAAAAAAAATCATCTGCGTTGCTTAGCTGTTAAAAACCTCAAAATAGTAGTCTCACTGAAGTTTACTGTTGTTTTAAAACTGTCAAGCTGCTATAGACCCTCAAAACTTGCAGTAAGCCCCTGACCACTGAAATTTGGTCTGACGTTTTCTATTGCAGTAACTAATTTTCTTAAGAAGAATTTAGTTTTAATCTGAGTATTGAATCTTGAAGTCTTCATTCAACATTGTTTTTATGCTTATTTTTTCCAAAAAAAAGCCCCATTCTTTTCCAATACAAGGTGTTAGGAAACAGAAGGGGTTGGATCATCATTACAGTGAGGTAACCTGTAACTGCCCTGGCAAAGGGTTTGGAATGGGATGATGCCTAAATGCATTTTACCCGTGATGCACATTTATCTGCCAGTGTTTGTGGGTAAACCTCCCTGTGACACACAAGTGAACGTCTCTCTCCCACCTCACACAGGCCTTCTGGTTGGTTTGTTTTTCTTTCCTGTTTATGTGCTGATGCAGTCCATCTTCACAAATCTGATAAATCTCTGCCAAGTATGTCCCAGGACCACTGGAGTTACAGCATGCATGGACAGGCAGGGAAGTAATTCTAGAAGTAGCAAGGACTTGCAGTAAAGCTGACAAGGAAACCTGGAGGAATGTTGAACCCATTAATAATGCTTTTCTGTAGGAAGCTCAACCTTGTCAGACACTGAATAGCAAATATGCTTTTTCAGTGTAACTGTATAACCTCTGTGCATATATTAGTTGTGAACTGTTCCTTTTTGGAATCAGTGGAAAGTGCTTTATTCATTGGCTTGAATCCATGGTCCTGTACCCAATCTAATTTGGGTATTCCTACTCATCGTAAGTGGTACCTTATTTTTGGTAAACACAAGTAGGCTCTAATAAAATATTTGTGCAAGGCACTGGGACTCCTGTGCAGCATATTGGCTTAACAAGAATGAAATCAAAACTTTGGTGGTTGTAATAAAATTAAACCCAATTATCTAATTCTGCCCTAAAGTAAATAAAAATAGTTTTAACAATGCATTATTTTTTTTCTAGATAAGTGGGAAGAGTAGAGATGGGAACTTGATTTGGTCAGTTTATGAGAGTAAACTTGCTATTGGTTTCCTTCCATTTTGTCAGTCCCAGAGAGAAATAATATAAAGGGAAACGGGTTTCCAGGACTTCCAGGAGAGGGATCTGCTATAGACCATAGCAAACTCAATTTACTGAGTGATGTATCTCTGTGTGTGAGGCTTTAGGCAGTGTTCTCATGTTAAAATGCATTAAAGCAACCTGTGAGGTCTTGTAATTTGTGTGCCAGTCAAAAGGTGAGCCAAGCTCACTGTTGTGACAAGCCTTGTCGTGATGCTGGGGAAAAAAGCCATTGGTATAATTCTGCAAATGTTTGTCACAGTGAAGATGAATGCTGGGCATTTGGGACTGCCCCAGCTGGCATCTTCTGTGCTTTTTTGTGTGTCTGAGATGGGCTGCTTGTCAGAGCTCTTACCTGGAACTGGAGAACTGAACTCAGTTCTCTGTGTTAATGTATCATTCCCTGCTTTCAGGTGTGTTTGTTTCCTGTTTTCAGATGTCAGATGCAGATGACTGTAGTTTGTTCTTTTCCTTTTATTCTTGTTAGGAAAGAATAAAATTTTGAAGGTTATGGAGTATTCTTATATTTAAATGGTGACCACTTTCCATTTGCTTCCAGAATATAAAAATTTGTCATCTTCTTGTGGTCATAGATACCAGTCAGCTTGTCTAATCTCAACAAACCTTGTGAGGCCATTAGAACAGCCTCTAAGATAAGAGACCAGAAAAAGGAATTGCCTTGGAATTTCCTGAGAATTGCCACCAAATTAGCAAATTATTCCTTAGGTTTTGTATGGGCTAGATAAATCAGTGTCTCATTTTGGCTACAAGTTTGACATTTTCTGCCACAAAGGAGAAATTCAGTTTCTGGCCTTTATCTCAGAAGAGGTTTTGAATTGCCTGCAATGACCTGGAATTGGGAAAGGAAAATCAAATTCTTGCCTGTATTCAGATTGCCCCCTCTGCCTCCCTAACTTTGCCTGTGCTCTGAATCATGAAAAGTGCTCTGAATATGTGTCAACTCGCAAGCACAGATTTGCTGAAATAAATTGCTTAACTTGAATTATTTGAATTTATTAACTATCAAATCCTAGTAAATAAAAAGTAGGAAACTAAGAAGTAACAAAAATGCAAGTTACTATCATATTTTGAGAGACAATTTTACCTAATCCCTAAAGAATGAAAACTTAATGTAATCATCTAACCAAGTGTGATCCCAAATCCCTAGTTGTTCATTTAACTCTGAGGCTAGAAAAGGGGAATACTCTAGGGTGTACCAAAAAATGCTTTCAACAACCTCATTATAAGAGAAATTCCAAGTTCAGTTGTGATAATTGGTTATGAATTTGTCCTCTTGTTCAGTTATGCCAAAGCCATATGCAACAGTGGTGTGATTTTAGTGTTCTGTGTAACTGTCCCATGACACACAGAATATGAAGGACATTAAAAACCATCCTGGGTTTCTTCTTGTTTAAGTCCTGGAAGACCTCATCCTGACTTACCTGCCCATGTGGATTTGAATCCTCATTCTCTTCAGCTCGTGTCTTTCAGACACTTCTGGATGATCACAGACACCTCCCCAGCTGAACTCTTCTGTGCTTCCTCACACAACTTCTCTGGAGCTCTGACCCTATAATTTTGTAATCAGACATCAATGTCTGATTGTCATAATTGTGTGCCCAATTTGCATTCAGAATTACCAAGATTATGCATGTCAATTAGGTATATGAGTCTGCAATTAGATATTGCACATTCTGGTATTTGCACATGGAAATTAAGCATACAGTTGCCTGGGAAGGTTTGTGCACACAGTTGGACAGATACCCCAGTCAAACAAGGGCTCCAAATTGATGGCAAAAAGAGACTGAGGTAAACCAGTTTATTACTAAAAAGAGCTCTTTAAGTTATAAAGTTGAAGTATTCTTTTTGACTCATTAATAGCTGGGGACTCCTGCGTTTTGAGATCTGTTTTGTTTCTGAAAGTTATTGAAAGTGGAATTAAGGTGGTTTTTATCTCCTTTTGAAATAATGTATTCTTTTTCTTTAAACTGATTTTTCAGTGGTGTATGTCTTGCCCTGACATTTTTTCTCTACTAGTTGGGTTGAAATACCCTTTTCTGTTTTGCAGTTTTTGTGCTTTTTAGCTAGTTCTGAAGACTGAAATAGCACTTCACAAAACCATTGCCTCCCCTGCTGTTTCCCACCACGCAGGTCTTCATTGTCTTCTTGCTAATTAATAGTCTTGTCCTTTTGTGTAGAACAGTTTTTAATAAGTCTAATATTGATATTGACATTGATAAACTGCATTTATACTTCAGTGACATAATGATTAGAATCTACCATCTTTTAGAGCTATGTACTTTCAAAGCTAAATTTCAGAAAGAATTATTTTTATTAAGTATCAGATTCCAAAAACCTAGAGGGAAAATAGTTAGAAATGATATAAAATTGCTATATGAAGTGAAAAGAAAATATGAAGATCTCTAAATAAAAACACAAACAAAAAACCAAAATAAAATTATTTGATTGAATAAGTAGTCAAAAATGTATCAAAAATGTGATGCCTTTGCCTTATTATTTTACTAACACATCCTTAGTTTAGTGTTACTTAAAGAGTCAAAAAAGATTAACTGGGAATTGTTTTGTAATTAGTGGATGTGGTGATTTAAGCCTAAAGCATTCAGAAATCCTTAACAGGACAGGTCTGTTGTAACAACATTCTGACAAGGGAATCCTTCTTGTTCATGTTTCAGCATTTCAGGGAACACCTTGACAAACTTTTTGCAAAAGGAATTGGAATGCTGGACATTGCTTTAAATGAAGCTTTCAACATGCTCAACGAAGTAAGTTCATGCTTTTCAGATCCTTTTTCCTTTTCACCTCCTTCTTGTGTTCCCTTTTTTTAAACTGAGTTTGTATTCATGAAAATGTTTTAAAATGTTTCCTGAAGTAAGATCATGTATTTTGCAGAAAAAATACTGCCGTGTGTTACTCTGCTGGAAGATGAAAAAAACTCATCTAAACTAAGTAGCAAAGTGTCTTTTGATTGAAGGATGTACCTTGGAAATAAGAGCTCAAACCCAAATATTCTCCCAAAAAGTTTGACTTGACAAGTGTTCCTGCCTTTATGCTGTGTGATCCTAGATTAATTAGTGGTTCTAATTCCCGTGCATTCATCTTGAAGGGCAATATTGATTGATTCTTTTCCAGGCATAAAATCCTAAAATGAAAAAAAGGAGAATCTTCTTCCACCCACTGCTCATGTGTTCAGTTAGACAGTGTGGAACTAATGCCTTCATGTGGTGCATGACAAAAATGACAATGGGAAAAGGTGCATGAAGTAAAGGACACTGTAGGCTGTTTGTAGAGGTTTTATTAAGAATTGTGGGCACCAAATAGAGTCTTGGGAACCAGAAAAACAGTATGCTTGCCTCCGTGCAAGAGATGTTCTATGCTAGTCCTCCAAATCTATGTAAACTGAAAAGAAATCACATTGCAGGAAGTGAAGACTTGAAACAATACCTGTTTTGCTTTGGTTTAAAATCTGTGAGGTAACTGAAGTTATAATGATGGATGTGGTATAAAAATCTCATTAGATAATCTGATAGTTCTGAGAATAAAGGGATCTGCCATCCCATGAGCTGAATTGTACCCACGATGAGAGGTCTGTAAGATCATGATGGACTATGCTACAAGTAGGTCCAGACCTCTCCAAGGTGCTGTGTTGATTGCTTCTATTTATACTTTAAAAGGAAGTATGATAGGTTCAATCCTTCTTGCATATAAACTTCCAGAAATGCCAGCATAAAAATCTTTTCCATTTGATACAGGCATATCTGCAAAGTCTCTGGGAGATTCAATTAAGCCACCTAGGCTAGAGGGAAAGCTACTAAACCTCCCCTTTGAAGAGTGCAGCAAACCATTTTCCACTTTGTCTACAGGATGTGACCTTTGTGTGCCAGAAGCCTATTATTTGAATTATAGGTTAACTAAGGATGTCTTTTCTTCATTAAAAAAAAAAAAAAAGGGGTGAATGGGGAGGGGGGAGGAGTGGGTGGTGGTATAGTAAAGGAAAAAAAAATAGAGAAAGCTTTGTGTTACACAAATAGTCTATAAAGATTCTGGTTGGATTTTAAAATGCTTCAGGGGTTACACTAATTAAACTCAGTCAATTTTGCCTTGCAATTACCTTTCAATATTTGCTATGGTTGTCAAGACTTGAAGATGTTTGCTACTGATACCTTTGAAATACATGTTTAAAAATCCACTTCCAAATTCTTTCCAATCGTCAATTTATGCAGTGTACATTATACAGGGTAAGAATACAGAAGTGCTTGGTACAGTAGTTAGACACCTACTATGTCATGTGACAACTGCAATTATCTCTTTTGGTGACAAATGTGCTCTTTGCAGTGATTACCTTTAAAAAAAATCATAGCCAATTAAATAAAATTCTGTGACATTTCAAAGACTGTTAATCACAACCAACGGCTGTAAATGTCAGGATGCATTGAAATTTTTTGCTGCTAACTGATGAATCACTGAGTTAATTGTAGTTCATCATAAGCCCCTTGTCATTGTTATTATTATGGAAAACACTTTCATCACTCTTGCTATTCAATAAAATTAAAAGTTTTAGACAAATATGAGAAGATATTACTCATCAAAGTATTTGAATTTAATCTCATTCTTCAAAATATTCAGATAACTGTGTAGAATAATGCAGATGCATACAGAGTGGTGTTTTAAAATAAATGTACAAAGGCATTTCCCCTTCATTAATTTCTCTTTTAAGATACCTTGCCACTTTTAAAATATATTGTCCATGTGAGGAAGAGATGCCTAGACAAAGTAACTTCATCTTTATGAGAAAATAATGGCTGTAAGATCATGAAGGAATCCCACTTTAATAATTCTGGTTCTGGTTAAGACTGGAAAACCTGTCACGATGGGAGAATTTTAAGGAGACAGAGGAATTTGCCTTGCAAATTACACAGAGTAGAGTTTTCACCCAGGCAGTGATCACAATACAGTAAACTCTGTAAATCCACATTAGCTGCCTTTAAGGCAGACTGTTTCTGTTACTGTGTGCTGAGGCTCTCGTTTGATGAAAAAGAAGCTGATCCTGAGGAGAGATGCAGGTGATAGAAATGGTTGGGGAATGTGGGTGTGGTTATTCAGATACAAAAATGTGAAGGCAGAAAAGACAGAGGAACCCACCACCCACCCTTTTCTACTGCAAGCATTTCTACAAGGATGAAATTTTTAGGAGAACTTTGATAGAAAAAGTGGGTTCTAGAGTTTGGAAAACAGTGAATATATGAGGGTGAAAGGACTGTGGAAAGCTTAGAAGGCAGAGCTGTTGGTAGCCCAGATCAAACCAGAATACTCTGGATAATTTTGCATGACTGCAGAAGCAGTCAGAGTCCCTGCAAGGTAATTCACCCATGAACATAGGTACTGCTTTTTAAATGGGAGCACCCTGTTCTGGGGCACAGCAAGGCTGGTGAGTGGGACAAGGTAATTCTTGCTTGGCTTTCTCAGCCAGGAGAGAGGCAATAGGATGAGGCCTTGCCTGGCCTCAAATGTGATAATGTACATGAAAACTACAAGTAAGTAATTGTAATATCCCATTTATTGACATTCTCATAGATCTTTTAAAAGTGTTCATACAGAGAAATTAAAAACCAAATAATTTTACAACTTTGCTTTTTTTTTTTTGCTAAAAGATGGATGTTTCACCAAAGTTCCTTGAATATGTAAGGTAGTACAAATAAGAATCTATTCTGCAACCAAAGCAAATGGAGATGCATGGATTCAAAGTCAGAGCACCAGCTCCAGAATGAAGAGAATCAAAGCTCATATTATGACAATGTATTTGCTCTTTGACAGGAGACAATCCCATTTGTATAAAGATGAAGCTTCCTTTCCATATGCTAGAGGATTGCTGATTGCTGTCTGAGTACCTGTGCTCAAGTACTGCACTTGAGCAGCCTGAATTACTTATATGTATTCATTTTGGGTAATAGGAGAATCTCGGAATATATAAATATGAACTGGATTCCTCCAGATAAATATTTGAAGGAAAATAGCATATGGAATGTAATCCTGAGTGAATATGAATGAATGCCATATGAATAGTCAAATGTCTCTCTATGAGTTGTGTATCTCCTGTACTTCACAGAAAAATCATCATTCATTACTTCTTTTTGTGTAACGTGTTCTTTTAAAATGATATTTGCATCAAAGCAAACCCTATAGATGCATCAATACTTATCATCTATCAAAACCAGGGGAATACCATTTTAATATTGGGTAGTGCTATATTTACGTGTGTTTCTTATTTTTCAATTCACCAAGAACGTAAAATCTATGATAAAATGTTTCCAGCCTGAATATTTTCGATGACTTCTAAGGATGCTAGAGATCTGACAAAATCCTATCTATCTTCATATAACAGGAATGTGCTGTTCCTAATGATTGTTTCCTTTTGCAGTTCAATCACACAGGACAAGGAAGCATTTGCAGCCAAGCCATAATGTTGATCACTGATGGAGCTGTGGACACATACGATACGATATTTGCAAAATACAATTGGCCAGACAGAAAAGTAAGTATGTTATCATCTTTACTGAATGGAAAAACCAAAGCTTCATATCCAGTCTAAAGTATATGTCTATTGAAAAGTCAGTAACAATCTTTCTAATGGTCTATAAATGATTTTGGATCACTAATTAAAAATAAAAATGATGCTTATATGGTACTGCCTGAGGATAGAGATGGTCTTTTACTGTGGTAGTGAACTTAGGTTAATGAGATATAAAGGCACTGCTTCCCTCCAGGTTACATTTTTAAGCATTATCTAATCCTTCCACTGAGACACATCATTAAGCAGGAAAAAAAATTTCTTTTTTCTCCCAAATTACACATTAATAATTCAATGTTTTTTCAAGCTAAAGATGGGTATGTACTATGGACAGTGAGTGGTTTACTATGACAGGAGAAAGAGCAGATGTAGTACTCAGTATTTTTAATTTCTTCATTTGACAGAGTGAGGGATAGAGCTGACAGTCAGTAAGAATTTATTAAAAATGCATTTGGCTCTATTGATCTGTATAAAGAAATTTGCCCAGTTAAATTACCTTGTTATATAGCAAGTGGAAATTTCACAGTAGGGCAGAAATGCCTTGAATTTACCTGAAGAGGAAGCTCTAGTGGGCCTTGTGTCTCTATGTGAAATAATTTCTTCTACATTTTATCTTCTGCTAAAGCAAGTTTTGGGACTATTTTAGGAAGTTTTTGTAGTTCTTTGCCATGTTATATGCCTGTGGAAGCAACAACCACACAGTCTGAAGTGCAGTTTGAGCAAGTAATTGATTAATGTGACTGTGCTGCATGGGGTTCTGTATTCTGGGGAAAAAAAGTAGTTGTTTTAATTTTCAGTTTTTAGTCATGTTTCTCTTTTACAAAATTCTGTTTATTTTCTGAGTGACTTCTCTAGCTCTGTTTTATGCAAACATAATATCGTTCCACTGGAAAGAAGACCTAAAAGCTAAAAGTTTTGTGGCCAGTCCTTCCTCTCTTACTCAATGGGATACCGTCTAATTTAACTCGTTAAGCCCTCAAATATTTCATGAGAACATTTTACTTTATCTAGCAAAAACTGGTGTTGAAGGAGATTCACAGAATCTCTCAGAAGGATGTGCCTCTGACGTGCTGTATTTTCTTATTCTTTGGGGTTAGTTCCTCTCTTAAGAAGAGACTGTGGGGAAACTCTTATCGTAAGAAATCAGCAAGGAAAGAATTCTCTGAAAGAGTCGGCTAAGTGTTTTCAGGAAAACACGTGTTGTATATCTTTCATGTGCTAATCCACAGCTCTGTCTGAGATAACAACGCTCAGCACAGCTGTTGCAAAAAGCAGCAGGAGAGGTTTCCACTGGGAATTCTTCTGCAAAGGCCTAGCATGAAGAGTCCTGCCTTGTTTAGCAAGGATGTGATGTCTGGGGAGCAGCTTTTAGTTAATATGCAGTATTCTACTACACTCTTCCAAAAATATATAATGTATTAACACAGCCTTGTAAATTGTATTTTAAGAAATACATATGGAAAAAAAAAATCTAATCGGTTTTTCCTCTTTTCAGCCTGAAATGCTTCAGTATGAAAAATGTAAAAGATTTCCATATGTATGCTTTAATGCATTAGAGCTTTGAATGTCTTTGTTGGATTTGTTATTCTAGAAAGGAAGGCTTATTGAAAATGCAATATCCTACATATTTGCAGTGTCAGTGTGCCTAGAAATTATGCATGCCATGCACTTGAGATTCACTGCCTTTGCATTACATCCTCTTTATTCTCTCCAAAGCTAGTTTTTGTATTTATAAATCACACCTTTGAACTTCTTGATAGTTTTTTTTAATGTACATGTTTTCCCCTATAATCTAAGTATTGCCCTGCCATCTTTCTTATAATTTATGTTTTCCCTGCATTTTGATACTGGGGTGGACAGTGCTGGAAAAGGCAATAGCTCTAATTGAGGTAAATTCTGAAGTTTCTACACCTCAATTACCTGGTCAGCAAGGTACCAATTTCAGTTATAGTTCATCTAATGTTAGATAATAGTAAAAAGTTTATAATTAGTTGTAACATAAGCATCTCGTTCTTTTATAGAAAGGAAAAAAATCCTCATACAACTGTGAAGACTTTCAAAGTTTGTCAGTGAGAATCTCTAAAAATGGAGAATGAATACAAGCTTCCTGGATATAAACAATTCATATTTTCTTCCGTTTTCCAAACCATTTATATCTTTGCAAGTGTATCTTTATATCTTAGAAAGTGTGTGTATATATATATATATATATATACATATACCATGTAAACAGGGAAAGGAGCACTTTATTACATATTATTGGAGATATATTCTGCCTAACAACTGATTAAAAATCATCTTCCTTCTGATAATGCATTATAATAAAATTGTGTTGCAATGATTAGGAAAGGGAATAAAATGGCTCCAGTTAAATCCCCAAAGTAGCTTAAATTAGGCAATTGAGTTTTTTGAAGGAAATAAGCCTAATTTTTTGTATGAACTAGGAAATTATGATCATCAAAAGACTATTAAAAATCATCTTCTGGACTGTTTCCTTGAAAGAAGGAATACTTTCAATTTACTGTTTTTTTAATGAGTCTGTCTTCCTCAGAAAAAGAAAAAAAACCCTGAAAATATTTCCCCATGTTTACTTAGTATCTTCTGCTACTTTAAATGTAAATCTAGTAGATGTTTTTTTATAACACACTATATTTTATTTATATGACTAGTTGTTAACATCTATTTCCTTTTTTTTATGAGGCCATAAGTGCAATCTTAAGGAGCTGATTCTCACGCAGTAGAAATGAGTTTGTGCTATACACATAATTTTTCTCATTCATGAAACTTACATTCAGTACTTTCAAATTTCTTTGATTCATTCAAGGCAACTCTGCCACGTGAAGTACCAAAAAGGGAATCATTAATCCACAAGAGTAAATAAATCTACACTTCTCATATAAAATCCCAGCTTTTCATCATGTAGCAGAAATAAGTATTTAAAAGGAATAGTACCAAGCAAGTGTTTGTTTACAATGAGAGCTGTAATATAGTTGCAATAATTTTATTTTTTTAGGATGTCCTATTTCAGGAGAAAGCCTTTAAAGTTTCAAAATATCTTTTTGATGTCAGTTCTACCAGAATCATGCTTTTATTCTATGTTATTGTTCCTAATATGAGATCCAAATGTGTTATCAGAAACCAAGCAAAATACTGCACTTAGGTGTTTCTCTAGGTCCCTTTCTCTAATTCAAGGATGAAAAGCCCTGGGTAGGGGAGGCAGCGCTTCAGGTCTGCTCCCAGAAGATTGTACCACTAATGATCTTTCCTTAAATAAAACAGTCCTACTTCCTTCCTAGTGGAAAATTCCAACAATAACTAACAGAAAATTCCATGAAGAATAATCTTGTAAATGTTGCTGAAATGCCTTAGCACATCAGAGAATGAAATTACGATGAGATTAGAGATATTAACAGAGCTTCAAGCTTTGTCAGATTCTCAGCAGAAAGCCATTTTAATCACTAATTGAAAATTAGTGAACTTGGAACACAAAGTATCTACTTAAATATTATTTAACATATTTTGTCATTTTAAATATAGCAAGACTGTTCTCAGAATGTTGTGATACTGCAAAGGAAAATAATGCAGTAAATTCTCTTGCATGAATGTGTGAGGGGACAATTTTAAACCCTATTAACTTGCAACTCCATGAAGTCTCATGCTGTTTTTTCTCCACTGGCTAAAATAACCCACTGCCTGCATTTTGAGAGTCTTTTTGGTTCCTCCATTTCCCCATTGTTTTTATGAGGCTGTCAAGTTCTGTACGTTTACAAAACCTGTCTGCTTCTTGTTTTGGAGAAACCCAAAAGCATTTCTTCCATAGCCGTGATTGAGAGCAGAGTCTAAAATCTCATTGAGATCAAGGAGAAATCAGTATTTCAGTTTGAGCACAGACTTTTAGTATTCTTTTCGGGTCATTGCAGCACTCAGGGGGTCAAGGAAGATGTCAACTTTGTGACCTTTCATGACTTACGACAACCAGAAAGAGATGTTCTGTCCCTTGACCTGAGAGGTCTTTGCCTCATGATATTGTACCACATGTAAAATCTGGAAAAGAAAGCCAAAGAATCATTGAATCATTTGAACTTTATCCTCCCCTTTGGGTGTGTCTTTGAGTCTGAAAAGCATTTGCTTTCATAATTATGTGAAATAGCTATATGCTATGGTAGATATATGCAAAACCAGAAGCACTAATTCCTCATTAAGTCAAGTCAAATGGAAACCAAAATCCCACCTAAAGTTTCCTCATTTTCTAGAATCAAATCCAGCTAGAGAATGTGGGATAAAAATACCTCTGTATCCAGTTACCTTGTTAGTTATTCTGCAGCCTTTCTTTTTCTGGGCAAGGAACAGAGAATAGAACTTCATCTGTCTGTCTCCTATTATTCCGAGGGCTCTGGGTAGAATTAACTTTGTACAGCACAGAAATATTTTCTTTATGCTTATGAACCATTACAACAAGGCAGAGACTTAAGATGGTTTCTATCACTGCTAAGACTTCAAGTAGGGTGAATATAAAGCATAACTGCAATAACATCTTTATTCCAACTGCTAAATGATTATAGTGTAGAAAGACTTAACAGCCAATGCTGCCTGTGTCTGAATGGAACTGATGAAATTACAATATAAATAGTTCCATGACTTTTAAGTGTTTATACCTACTCTTACATCTGCTTTATAGGAAAAAATTCACAGTCTGGCAGGTCTCTGGATCTACATACAGTACTTAAAATTATAATTGAATCCGGAGAGCAACACCTTGAAATTTGCTGGATTTAGATTTGATTTCATAATAGAATACTAGATTTGCAGGCAATAATAATCAGTAAAAAGCTCCTTAATTATGTGGGACTTTCATACATACTTTTACAGGATCATTATTTATGGTTCATTTAATAATATATGGCTTTCTTAAATATTTAAGAAAATACTTGGTCATTCCTGGTGAGAGCTGGTCACTTGGTCACTAAAGCTCTTAATATCAATCTGCTCATTTATAATAGAGATCTATGAAATAAATATTTACATTTAATTGTTCTGCCTTTTTTTTTTTTTAACTGGAAACCTATTTAAGTGATCCATAATCTATTGACTTCAACTGCTGTATATACGAAATAAATGTCTGAGCTTTGGGTATGTGTAAAATTCCCAGACATTTAGCTTCTGCCATAGGACAGGAAAGGAGGCTTTCCTCGCCCTCCTTTAGCAAAGGAAGATGAAAACATGGCATGAAAACGATCCTAGAGAAATTAATGGCTGCTGTGAAAACAGGCTACAAGGGAACGGGTGGCTGCGTCGTGGCACCGCAGTGGTGGCAAATCATCTTTGTCTCCATGTCTGCCATCCACAGGGTTACAAACCTCTCTGCAGATCCTTAACCAAGGCTGCAGCTTAGGAACGTGGCAAAGTTGGCAGCAGGGAACGTTTGTAGAGCAAATTGAATGTCTCGTGTGCAGTCCTGTCTGGATGTTATTAAACTGACTTTTTTTTCTGAGAGTCTGACGTACTTTGGAGGCGGATGCCATCAGTGCTACACAAACCCGGTGCTTTATTACTGGTTATCTCAAGAACAAAAGGAGGTCCAGACACTTTATAGGCCTTTCAAGTGATGACGTAACTTTTGTTAATTACTCACCTTTTTAGGCACTCCTGTAGTATGATAAAAGATGGGGTATGAGATCAAACAGAAGGTTTTGATTTCAGGATAAAGAGAAACCAACTCACCACAGCTAGATTCCTGCCCCAAGCGTGATTTCATTTTGAAAAAAAAAAAAAGTTGAAGACAGGTTTTATTTTGCCTTATTACTTCTCCTCTTAGAGGGAAAAATAGGTGGGTAAGTCCTGTTTCAGTGAATATTTTTTTTGGTCAAAACTACCATAATGATTTCTACAAATTTGTCACTAGTATTTTTACTTGAATTCTTTTATATAACGCTCAGAGTAGCTAAGACCTCTTTTTCAGTCACTTGTCAATTTAGTTTGCCATGAAGAAACTTAGCCTGGAGTGTTTAAATAGAAAAAAATGGAGAGATGTTTTTTGTGAGATAAAGGTAATTAAATATTAACCTCACAGCATATATGGATTGCCAGAGGAAGGATTACTGCTTCCTGTATGCAATCACTTTTGGCTAGAATCGTGGAGGGGCTAATGCTTTCTGAATGTTTGAAGAATTTTAGATGGAATAATAATTTATACCCATTGAAAATGCACATTCAAAGTGCCCTTACCATGCAAATATTTGTAAGATAATCAGAAATAGATACAAAAGTGAATCAGCCATGAGTCGTACAGAACACCTTGTAAGTAAGGGACAGTCTAAATGGAGAATAATCCACAATTTGAAATAGATTATCCAAAGTACTCTTTGGGAACTCATGAGTATAAGTAACACAATAATGATTCCTTTTCCTTGTAAAAAAAGAAATTAACTTTTATGTAGTATGTAGACATAGAGAAATCCAAAATTTGAGATAAAAGAGGTGTCCATAAAACGTGCCTAGATGACTACAAGTAATCACTATTTGCCTCTGGCATAAAACTCCTTGTTGCTGAAATGTTTGGCTGATGGCTATTATTAACAGGAGAGACCAAAACATAGTAAGTAAATACCATAATAAGAAGCTGATATATTATGGATTCTGTTTACTAAAAAAAACCCCAATTAAACCTTCTCCTGATATTGATGTGCTATAAGGTCTTAGTTTTTCAAAATTAAGTTAACGTGCCAGAAGCAAGACAGTTAAAGTGGGCATGGTAATTGTACAAATGCCTATTTTGTTCTGTGGACTATGTCTGTTCCTGAGGTAATTGTTTTTGTGAAGAATTGTGTCATCTGCTTAAGGAAATGATGAGATCATTTATTTCTTGAAGTTCTTTAACAGCATAATAAAAACTGTACTTTTAGTTTGTGTGGTTTAAACTGAGAAATGCTGCAGCTATCCTAAAAGCCAGGATTCAGTTTATAGACTGTTTTTAATTCTCTTTATAATGTATGCATCTTCTTAAACATTACAGACAGAAAAGAGATGTTGAAGTTTGTCAGAGCTGTTATATTTTAGATGAGTACCAACAGCCTCTGTAAAATATCAAGAATGTATATTGTTAATTGTGAGTGACCCACCACCAAAAAGGTGAACATAGCTGCATTTGTACAACCCATTTGGTTGCATTGGACAGTAAAGGGATGATACACTACTCCAAACAATTATTTTGGATTAATACAATTTAAAAAATAAGTTTAGATAGTAAAAAAAGTTAAGATTATGTTGGATTGAATGTCTTTGTAAATTTCCTGTTTAATGTTTGCCTTTTAGAAAGAGGAGAAATAATGTGATTTTATATTAAACATTACATTACAGCCAAGAGTCATGGTGAAAACTAAGTTGGTGCAAGAGATAAAACTGGGGTTTTGTTCACTCATCTGTGGTTCCTCCACCAATAGCCTGAAATTAGGATATAATAGATCTGCAAACTTGCTTAATAGGTATTTTCCTGATCTGTAGAACAGAAGTTACTAAACTTTTCACTGACTTTGCAAACAGGGAAGAGTGAAAAATTCACATGTATTTTGGAGTAAGTTTTAAAACACTGTCTTTATAATGTCTGGTTATAACCCTATTTTTTTTTTTTTAATTTAAGATTAAGCTTGAGTCAAAACCAGTATTGAGTAGTGGACAAGCACTTTAATAGGATTAAAGATTTTTTTATGACTAAGAGGAATGGCCTCAGTTTGATGCAGGAGTAGAGTAGACAGTGCAGTTGTGAGGCTTAAACAGGAAAATGGGTTATTGCATCTTTTCCCAACCAATAGGTCAGATCCCTTGCTAGTTCTGGTGAGGCACAGCAATTCCTACAGCCCGTAGGCAGTTGGTAAGTACCCTGGAAAACTATGGACCACACAAAAAAATAACTGTATTCAGACATTTTCATCTGAGTTCTGAATTCTATTTCTACCTTGTTTGTATGATCCATTCTTAGTTCATTCCTGTATCATTTTTCTCTTAATGAAATCTTCATACACTCCTATTTTCTGTAACTCTCACTGTATTAAAATAAGCCATAGTATGTTGTTTCATTACGCAGGGAAACTTTAACTTCTGTTGGATATTTACATTAAGTTGAGAAGGTTGGTAAATTGCATGTTTAAATATCAAATCTCAGGAGATGTTTGGAAAGGGAATGTTACAAAGAGAGGAAGTTAAATGTTTGGTATAGTATTCTCTTGCTGGCATCCCGTTACATACAGCAAATGGTATTTCTTGCTCATTTTACTCTGAGAGGCCAAATTCTGCTGGTTTGGAAGTACAACAGACGTTGTTTATATGAAATTATTATTCATATATACCATTTTCCCAGAGTACCTCTGTTATCCTTCGTGGTGTCTGGCTGTGGAACAATCCCTCAATGCATGCACATATATCAAGGCAGTACGAAAGATTCATTCCATGCAGGGGCTCATATATGTCTAGTTTAGTATTCATTTCAGTGAAATGCTTACATATGTGAGTTATTACATCCCTGCTAACCAAAGCAACGGATTCAGGCATACATTAAAGCGCTTTACTGAATTAAGAACTAAACAAGTTATCCAAACAATCCCATCTTTAGAACTCTGTTGTGGGTCTGCTGATTCTTTCTGAGTGGTTGAATCTTTAACTTTGTTAGTGGTTATGCATTTTATAGAATACCCATTTAAAGAGCACTGTTTGTTTATCTCACTGTATTTATACCTACTTTTTTCTAAACTGGCATAACAGCATTAACTGCATTCTGAGATTTCTGCAAAACATGGCAGCCTCTGTAGACTTAACTTTTGTGTTCTGTTCCCATGTGCAGACATCTGCTGCAAAACTGATAAAAACCTACTCTTTTGTATGAGGTTCTAAATTCCATCATCCCATAATCCTCTCTACTACCCTTACCATAATTGTCTCTGTCTCTGACAGAATGGGATTTGCGCATCTGAATAAATATGTCCTTTTTCTGTGGGATATCTTTTGTGCACTTTCTGTTAAGATTTCAGTTCAGTCACAGAGGTTTCCCCTTACAAGTTCTTGAGAGCTTTTTTGCTGGATCTTAGCATCGAAGCTCAGTTTAGTGCATTGTTAGAAGACAGAAGTCTTTATTCTGCCATCTTACGTCATTAGACATATCTTGAAAAAACATGAAGGGTTTTGAATCATCCAGGACTTGTTATTGAAGAAGGCTTTAAAATCCACTGTAGTAGTAAAGTGTATATGCCAATGACTGCTGTTCAGCATGTTATTATGAAATAGGAGCAGCTATAAATATTTATAAAACATTTTGAAATATGTGTTTTATGGAGGTTCATAAAACAGAACACCTACAGAGCCTGGACAATTCAAGACAGAAGCCACTTAAGGGTTTGTTTTCCTGGGAAATTGTTTTTTTTTTTCAAATTGTACAGTCAAGTTCCTTAGCTCTCACACTTCAAAAGGATCTGGAAATGTTCAGCAACTTCTGGTAACATTTTTATATTCACATCGCCTATTTTAAAAATAAGTAGAAACAAGTTATCCCTGTGTGAGGAAAAATGCCACAAACACCCTTAGAAAGATGACTACTCTCTGTTGCTATGATGCCTAATGGAAAATTTGGAAGTTTGCATGAAAGGAGACAACAGACAAATATTCTAGGCAAGCTGGGCAATCCTCTTGGCAAGAATAAAATATGATGATGTTGTAAAAAAAAGTAATTTTTTGAAGAGTTTTCAATCAAGTGGTTCAGTATTTCAGCCTCTGATGAAGGAGAATTCTTTGGGGTTTTAATAATGTCTAAGGTAGTATTGGATATTGTCTGTTTCTGTGCTTTTTAGCTGATTTAATAATATAGGATAGTAGTACAACCATGAGGAAGGTTTCCTAAGAATAAAAGCAAAAGATAGAACAATGCTGGCCTTTCAATGAATCATATTTCAGTCTAAATCTTTAACTATTGCTAAAAAAAAAAAAAAAAAAGTTCCTAGGCATTTTGTCTATTCTATTATCTTAATCTTCAAGAGTGCAATTAACTGAGTATGCATTTCTTGAGTTTGCCCATCTTGTGAAAAAGAAATGGCTGATTTTTTCATAAAATGAGAGTTTTGTCCAAATAGTGAAACATCTGTGGTAGGGATGGGTGAAAACTGTAAACATTTGCTTTGACTAAGTTTGCATCACGTTAGGGGGTGAGTTTTCATAAAATATTCATGCTACCAAGTTTCTTAGGCACAAAAATTCATGGAAGATGAATTTCATCCTGTGTGCAAAAGTGGCTCTGGTTAGACTGTCTTTCTGTCCATCCATTTCTTGTCACTTGCAATGGAAAAACAGTCCCACATCAGCCCCCAGTTTGTGGGAGCACCACCACTGAAACCTTTTTGCAGTTGTACTGCTGGCAATTTTGAGTAGGAACCACAGCATCTGTCTAGGGAATACAGTTTGAGATTCCCATTGTTTTCTAGTGTAGGATTTGAGTACTGATCTCATGGTTTGTGTTGTACTGGAAAGGTATAAACAGCCCACCTTTCAGAAATTATTCTGGACTTCTACTGAGACCAAGCTCTTTTCTCCTCATTGTCCCTCTGCCTCTGCTCCTGTGCTGGGGTCAGCACTGCTTGTGTTTGTTCTGTGCCTGCTGGGAGCACAGCAGCAGGGTCACACCTCGTGATCCAGGCAGGGAATCACCAGGATACCAACGAGTCTCCTCTCAGCTTGGGTGGGTTCTGCTCGTCAGAGCATTCAGTGCTGCAGTGTTTCTGTCCCTGCTGGGCCCAAGTTTGGGACACCCAGTGTCTGAGCTGGGTGTGCCTTGCTTTACCAGCAGGTCTGTGCTCTTGGCTGTCCTGGGACGTCTGGCACGTGGGCAGCACACACTGCCTGAGACTGGCTCGATGCACCAGTTCTGTGTGTTCAGCTCTCCTGGAAGAATTTCTTTAGAAAACAGCTCTAAGTAGAGATCAATAGTAGTTTTCTTTTCTCTTTGTCTCTCACACAGGAGGCAATATTTGCCAAGACAAAAGATGCTGTTAACTGCCTTGCGAAATAGGTTTTTCTTTTCTTGGCTGGATGTAGTTTCTAGCACTGTCTTGTGTGTTATTCAGTATAATCCTGTCAAAATGGGAGTTATGGTCTCTTCTGGGGCTACGTCCCTGACTTATCACTGATTCCATGAGGAGTACTACCCACAGTATTTATATATCCAGTGCAACTGTTTAGAATATTTTTGAAAAGTGTGACAGAACTCAGTCCATAATAGAAACTTAGCTTACCAATGATTTTAACAAAAAATTATATCAGCATAATTCTAATAACTATGACGGTAATTTGTTAAAAATATTTTGATACATTTAAGCAACCAAACTCAGATTTTTAGAAAATCGTCAAATGTGTACAAAAACAGCATGAGAAAACTGTGAATACAGAGTTTTTAGTACCATATCTGATAATAATGAATTTTTGGCTAAAAATTTTACTGGCTGACTAAGTACATTTTGACATATGGCACCCCATTTTGGAACAAACTGTTTTATTTTGGCTGACCTAAATTCTCCTTAAAAGGCCATGTAGGGAAACTAGAGATGAGCCAGACATCTGAGGATGCCTTTTTTGGTACGTAACGTTTGTGCCATTTCAGGCAGAAAAATGCACTTGGCTCTGAATTTGTGTGCAGCAAGCAATAATTAATAAGCTATTGGGACCATCAATGTAACTGGTGGGTGCTTCCCTATGGTTTTAACAGTGTTATATACAATAATCAGTTGTATGCAAAGGTGAATATCAAAATGAAGTCTTTGACTGTGCTCTGCTTGCATTAGCAATAGGAAATAGTAAATAAAATTTTCAGAATCATAGTTTGGTTCATAATAAAATCCTCACACACCTTCCCCGAGTTAGTAGACATGGCGAGACCGAGGTCAGGCCATTTTTGGTCACGTAGCAGCAAGGATGTATGGAATGTGTTTTCATCCCCCTGCCCCTTCACAGCCTTCACAAAAGTAGCTCAAAATGGTCTCTTCTCCCAGGCAAGCAGATGACAGTCATTAATCATTGGCAACCAGTCAGAACATACTTCTCAGCTGACAAATATCAAACCTTTGAGGGCATTAGCAAATTCCTTTCCTGAATCCCTCCATCAAGCTCCTGAATCCATGGAGGGAACTCTGATGAGAATTGTTCCACTCTGCACCAGAGCAACTTCCAGAGACTCACTTCCCTAACTACTAAGAATTATCTTTAAGGATAACGGGTTAGCAGGGATGGGCAGGATCTGTGCACAACGTAAACCACAGGGACTCTCAGGAAAAGGAGAGGAATTCTGCACGAAAGTGCTCATGTTGTGTAAATAACCACAGCTGCTTTTGCTGAGGAGGGGGGAAATAGTTGAACTTGAGCTCAGCTCTAAGGGTTGTAATCTTGCCATATTCCATGCATTTTCAAAACGTCATAGTTCATTAGAAAACTGTCCATCATTTATTGAGAAATAGATGAGTAAACACCTGGTTTAGTTATGGTTTAGTGTGCTGCATTTTAAATGTTGGAACATTTAATAGCCATAAGGGAATATTAATGTAAAGGAAGCCACACATGTATGTTACAAATATCTGTAATGAACATTATGTTCATTTATATATATACAAATACTAATAAATTTTATTTTTTTCTGCTAATGTACAGATCTAGCCTTTCCAAAAGATGGTGGCTCAACAAAAGAGGTGTGTTTTCCTCCTTTCTCCAAAGTGACTTAATAAAGGGTTGTTGAGTGGCAAAAGAGCCTGGTGCTCACTCCCACATTAATATTTAATCAAGTGTTAACAGCACTACAGTATCTACATGATCCAGAGCTGGTCACAGGAGTTGGGCCAGTACAAAGTGTTGTTTCCCTCTCAGAGAGGCTGGATTATGAAATCAGAAGCATGGGCAAGATTATCATGCCATCATAAGCAGATATCTTTGTACTTCTATTTTTCCCCATTAATTTTACTGATTTAATAGTAAAAAGTTCTACATGGGTTTGATTGTCTGTGTAGGACTGCTCAGATTGTGATCTATTTCCCATAGAGAAGTTTCTTTTGTGGCATAGTTTCTTCTTGCAAAAAGTTTTCTGAAAGAGAGTTCTGAAAAGAGACTTTTGAAAATTCGTCTACACTGTGCATGTATGTCTCTAAGTTTTGGAAGAGGTACATGAAAAACTAATAAGATTTTAGAAGGAACTTTTGTACAACAGTGGAATTTTTATATGCGGATGTTTTCATTTATTCTCTAAAATGCTGAGTGTAAACATAACGTGTTACATTCTTTATGAATGTACAGAGCAGTCTTTACCATGGGTGCAGATTTGAACCCAGTTTTATGTTGTGCCATGTTTGTGTTATTTTGGGTTTTGTTATTGCTGTTATGGTTTTTTGGTTTGGTTGTTTGCTCCATTGATTTAACTATCTGATGAATCTGTAACTGATAGAAACACAGAATCCTAAGGGCTGGACTGTGAAAGCCTCTCCAGCTCCTCATGCCCACGTTAGAAGCCCTTTGTCGATGGAATATTAAATTATTCCTGTATTGCTGAAGTGCTCTTTACCTGCTCTCAGTGTGGATTAAGTAGCTGATGTGGTCTGTTCAAATAATGCCTGTTTTTAATGGCAGACGCAGTTCTAGTGTTTCTTTGACACCTGTTTGTTGTTATAAATGGTTGTAATATTTCAGGAGTGTTGCACTGTGCTAATTACAAAAGAAGGCAAGATCCTATGATACAAATAAAAATGTAAGAGAATCTGGACTGCCTCACAAAATGTAGGACTTAAAAAAATCTAGAACAATCTGAAGTGTTCTAGGACAGGGATTTGTCTCCCTTCAAGATAACTTGAGTCTTAAGCTTCCTTACCCTATGATTTATAAGTCTGGATCATAATCTCAACATTAAATAGAATCTGAGAGATGCTAATAATTTATCATATTTATCAATTCCACTGCATTTCACCTGTCAGCACTGAACGAATTTCAGGAAAAATAGAAGAGATTCTTTTATGTAAACATGTCACTGCAAATCTCCTACATTTTTTTGCTCTAACTGCCAGAGTCAGTGTTGCTTGTATGACAGAAGCTGTTAATAAATTAGGCCCCGAGCCTCTTGATGGCAGTGTATTTCCTTCTTGAGTTCATAGGCTTTACAGAACATTTATGTCTCATTACAGCCAGTACAGCAGTTTATGCCCTAATAAATCAAGGGAGCTTTGCAGAGATGATCTTGACAGTAATGAATCTTTCTGTTGGCATTTCCACTTCACAGACACAAATAATGAAGCAAAACTGCCCCATCTGGCCGCTCAGTAAGAGTCAGATCACAGTGGTGAGCTGTTTTCTCAAGCATGACAAAGGTCATTGTGAGCAGCAGGAGTGAGCGATAGCAGGTTGTGCTGTGAGTGACAGTGTAGAATGAAGCCATTTGTGAGCTTTTATCATTATAATTACATTTGTTAGCCGTGCTGCCAAGATTCAACCCGCCCTTCTCCCAAGTCCGTGTGCTCTTGCATCAAAAGCTGCCTTAACTGGTTCCTGCAGCTTATGTGGAGAGCTGTTGGTTGGTTATTGCACAGGAATTGATTTCATCAGCTCTATCAGCCGGTGAAGCGGTGGTATTAAAGTCCCTCACAGTAATATTTTTAAAAAAAAATTCTGAAAATATACTGCCTTGAAAGAGCAAAAACTTGCAAAATATGCTGTATGCTAGTTGTAAATGAACAGATATACCAGGATCACTCTGCTTTAGGAACATATGGAGGAAATGCAGGGTATGTCATCTCAGATTGGCTGGTGGGTCCGCTGAGCCTCCTGTGTAGCCTTTGGCAGAATGTGAGCAGGTGATCTTTCCACCTGTTCCAAAATCCTCAGTTCTTGGGTCTGACATTTTTGTTATACTATTCATTTGTTAATAAAGTCCTTGCAGCACAGAACTTGGATGTACACCAAGAATCCTTGAAGGTTCTTTCCAGGGCCCTTCACAGAGCATCTTCCCCATTTTAGTTTTCCACAGCTTAACATTAAACAGTATCCCCCAGCATCTCTATTTTAAAGCATATTTCTCTCATTTTGATATTTTCCTTGATAAGATGGTTGGGTCTGATTTCTTACTTTGGTAGGATAAAGTACTTTCTCCTGGCTTAGTTTGTGGTTTTTACACTGCATCAAACAACAGACTTGAAAATAGAGTTTTCTGTCAGATGGGAGTTAGGGATTGCTTTAATTTCTTAACTTTTTCTTTTTCCCCCCTTCTATTTCTATGCCCTTTCTTTCCTTTTCAGCAGTGTGCTAGTCCTGCACACGTGGTGTGTGGCTGTGGCTTGCTGACATCCCCAACAGAGCCACCACGTGTCACTGAGGAGATGTCTCCCAGGCCCCTGCGTGGCTCAGTGCTCCTTGTGTTTTGGGTTTGCACACAGAATAATTCAAGTGTCTGTAGGTGCATACAGTCATTGTTCTGCCTTGAATTTGTTCGAGTTCTGCAATGCTGTTGTTTCTGTAGGCATAAGTGAGCAAATAATTTGATTTCAATGTACATGTGGCAATTCTCCCTTTGCCTACAGTACATGTTTGTACTGTAAAATACAGGTGTACTTACAGGCTGCATATTTAGGGGCGTCTCATCCTTCTCAGGAATGCAGGTATCCATTCTGTATTAGCAACATGACACAACAAGGATTTTTTATTTGGAAAGTCTAAAAGTTATTTTTTCCAGTTGATATTTTACGAGGGTTATGTTGCACTGTGAGAATGCAATTGCCTCTACAAACCTGTCAAGGATACAGACACAGTCACAGGCTTGTGGGAAGTACCAAGTGTTTTTTAATGAACACAGGTCAGCAGGGACTCACTTCTATGTTAAAGAATGTTAATAATTAAGTTGAAGGAAGAAGTATATTTCAATGAGATTGAGGTGCCAGGTAGAAGACATGTCTCAACAATAACTCTAAGAATGAGGAGGTTAGGTCTATATTTACAGTTCAGACAGGAAACGGTGAATTCCCTTACAGAAGAAACCAAAAGTTTAAAAGAATTTCTTTTCAGTTGAGAGTAAAGGTAGATGTGAATGAACGTTCAACAGCAAGTGCTGCAATACTCCTCTCACATGTGGTAAGACTCCTGATGCAGGTGGTGAAATCAGCAATCCCTTTTGTAGAAGAGGAGCTGGTGTTCCAAGAAAATACTGGAGGTGGCACACGTGGTGTTACAGGAGGAGTGAGGTGCTGCACCAGTATTAGTGTTGGAGATCTCACTCCTTTCCACCTTTGGTTGCAAACTTTGCTTTGCCTTCCTCACCTCTGTCCTGAGCTCAGTGATTGCCCTTTCATCCTGTTCTACCCCTGACCTCCCCAATGCCTGGGATTCTTCTCTTCCTGCTGCTTCCTGTTGGAATCCCGTTTCTACCTGGCACAATTGCACATTGATATTTCTCCCTGTCTCTCCTCATACTGTGCCTGTTTGGGAAGTCTTTCTAATTCAGGCCATTATTCTTCTTTTCTTTTATTTTCTTTTTTTTTTTTTTTTTTTTTTTAAAATTT
>VZSE01002590.1:1085103-1160671 GCA_013398275.1 Promerops cafer | reverse complement strand
TCTTTTCTCTTTTCTTTTCTCTTTTCTTTTCTTTTCTGCTAAAAATCTGTTGGTTCGTTGTTTGTTTTTCTTTTCCCCAAAGACTTCCAACAATCATATCTGTGTTCAGATTTATTCCAATTTATTCCAAAACAGAGTGTTTCCTTTGCACGACAGAGGAAAATCAAGTGCTGAGGTTCCTTTTTAGTAGCAGCACACAAATTTTCCCGATTGATACAAGCAATGAAAAGCTTCAGGCAACTTACTCTTTAAGAACAAGATTCAAATGTAGAAATCCTAGGCTATTTGTATGCTTTTCCTGTTCTATCCTTTCTGGTTTTCCTTTTCTTCCCATACGTGAAGACTGACAACTTAAAAGATTACACCTTTCAACTGCAGTCTTGACAGATATTTATCTGTGGCTTTTATTTTGTCTGTCTTGTGATGGGACTCACTACAAAATCTGAATGCCTTGCCAGCATCTGTGAAATGGAGGGAAGGAAAAATACTTCTGCAGTTTTTGTGTCATAACAACAATTTTGATTGCTGATATCCAAGCTACCTTTTGTAGTACAGCATCACTTCAGTCTGCTTTTTCTTACATTCAGGTGCTTTTATCCACCGAGTGCCAATGCGCTGGCCTGTGGGAAATGTGATGGAATTGGTGCTGCTTGTTTCATCAGCTGTGATGGTTATGAAGTTTCTCTGTAAATTCAGTCAATCTTTTTTAATTCTATCAGTTTCAAAGTTGAAAGGAAGGCTCAAAGAAAGTTCGTAAAATCAATGTTGCATCAGCTCCTTTGGTTTATATCTTTCTGGCTTTCACCAAAGTATTGCCATTTGTTGACTCCAATTCTGAGTGAGAAATGCATTTCTTTTAAAAAATTATGGGCTGGTGCCTTAGAGAAAGACCATATTTTTAAATACAGCTTTTAAATTTTACTGTTTCAAAAAGTATTTCAATTCAAAGCACTTCTCCTATTTATCCTTTTCTTCATCACATATTGTATATATAGTCAGCTTATAGTCAGCATAGATCTGGCTCAGCAGATCTGTCTCCTAGAATCACTGATCTTGCATCAGAGATGAACATATTCTGCTTTCTCAGCTGTGAAGTTGCAAGAATAAATTTGACCTCTAGAGGTTTTGTCACATTCTTATGACTCTCAGATATAATAAAGACCTCTTTAGCTACCATTCCATTAGCATCTTAAACCAATCTAAGACTATGGTGCCATTTTCACATGTGATACCACACAAAAATACACAAATAATGCAGAATACTTTGGGAGTCTAAGGTATAATGGATGCCCTTTATCTTTAGTATGTTGTTACTCATGGCAGTCTATGGTTTTGAAAAGAAAAATTGTCTCTCTGGTAAAGTTAATAATGTTCATGTTTGACTTAAGAAAATGTTACGTGAGGTTGTTGCAATAAGATAGTTTATGCTGTAAGACCTGAAAGTAAAAATAGAATGTTTAATTTTTTTGTTACCAGGAGATATCTTTTCAGCTACATTAAAAGGACCATTTGAGAATTGCCTAGTGAAGTAACTAAGAAATGGTAGAGTAAAATTATCCAAAGCTGCAAGTGTTTGCAGGAATACATGAAAGTGATTGTGGGAGAGAGACTCACTGAATTTAGGTTATTTGCTGTTGTGACCAGTTTCTGTCCTGTTTTCAATTGAAAGAGTCTGATTCTAAACCAGGTATAGTGTGGACCAGGTATAGTCACCTTTATTCCTCACAAGAAAAACAGGAGATACATCCCTAGAAACACCCAGGTGCATTCAAGAGCACCTGTCAGTGTGCAAGCATGGTGCTCTCAGATATTGGGCTGATAAGACACTCAAACCTGAATTCTCTGGGCTGTATCTGTTTGTTACCATGCCTCAAACCACGCTGAACATTAGTAGTAAATACTACACTAAATTTACATGCTAACTGGACTGCATACTGGTTGCACAAGCCAAATTGTTGTTCAGTTCAAAGATAGTATTTCCATTTAAATGAGTAGGATTTGTACAATGTGACCTTCAGAAAGAGGTTTATACCATACTAATCTCTGTTATGAAATGTTAGTCTTAATGTTTTAGTTGTTTTTAAATATGCATTGGTTTAAGTGGGTTTTTATTAGCAGTACATATTCCAAGTTAAAAAGTGGATGTCTAACAAAACTCTCACTGTAAGAATGTTTGGAAATGTATGCAAAGGTTTTCACAACAGCACTGTGTTTTTGTATATCCTATTTAAAGTGCCTGCTGGCAGGAAAACCATTCCACTCATCTTCAGGAAATCAGAAGTCAGTATTCCTTCCCTTATGACACACATTCTGAACATGGCTTGAGTGCATTAGGGTAATCAAACAGGATCTTGGAGAAATTTTTGTGTTCAGAGCTTTTTAAAATATATATTTATGATGTTCTTTATGTTATGGTGTATTTAAGACATCTGAAAATCCACAGTAGCTTCAATCAATTTTACTTTCCAGCTGGTGGGAAAATTAGTATTAGGAAAAGCAGTAATTGCAATTAAGCTAAGATCAGATTATGACTAATTTGAAATATTGGCAACCTAAAAATATTTCTCCCTTTCCCTGTTTAAATCACATGATAACTAAATTATTTGCTTTGCTTACAGTTCAATAATTTGTATTTGCTTGCAAAAAAAGCTAAATTTGTTTGCTTCTACTTCTTCTAGGATAGAGAAAATGTGACATTTCCTCACTATCTCCTAATACGTGGTCCCTGATGAAAACATACAGACTCTTTGAGATGTGTGTAGATTTGGCAGCCTTGAAATGCAGAAATGTTCCATTAAATTTGTAAATTGAGTTTAGGCTATGAAAGACTTGTGAATCATCAAGTATTAGTATATAATGCTGCTATTATAATTGCTCTGAAGTAGGATTTATATTATCTGGGATAGTTTTTACTGCATTTTTTAAAAAACTTCTTTTATATATCTTGTCAAGTCAAAGAGATGCCTTATGACTTTTAAAAATCCTTTTATCCCAAGAGAAATTTTGGAAAAATGCTGAAAACCTCTCCAAATTTACGGAACATTAAATAAATCCCTTAGTATTAGAAGTTATCAGCAACTGAGTAGATGTTACAGGCAGGAGGCTTTTGCTTCCTTTACGCCAGGTCCCATCTATCTGTGGGTGTTTTAGGTGTTGTGCTTGCTAGTTGGAACAGATGGGGTACTCTGCTGGTTTCGTTTTTCATCCTACCACCCTACTTGAGCAAGTTTCTGAAGCATCCAAGTTCTTTATTTCCCATTTCTGACTGGCCCTGTATTCTCTGAGCTGTCACTTGAATATGACCTCAGAGAGGTGAAGGTTTTTTGGATCAATTGCCTGATCAGAAGAACAATTCTACAAAGATGCCTGGAATAAAAAGGAAGGTGGTGCATGTCTTGTACTGTGGTATTCAGCTGGAAAAGTTTCCTTGGTGATTACCATTAGCATATTCCTGAAAGCAAACTTTCTGCAGAACTGATGTTCATAATCTCTGGTTCAAAGCATGAATTAAAATAACATTAATAGAAGTTAATACACTAAGGCAAATACACTGCATGCATATCAGAGGGCTTGCTGCTGCATCTAATTAGAACAGCTTTTAAAAATTTTAATCTATTAATAAATTACTTTGCATGCACATTAAGATGTTAATATTCATATTTGATTTGATTTTCTGTTGTTAACACTCATAAAGTTTTTTTTTAATTGATTGAAGGAGATGACTATGTCTGCATCTCACCATTATTTAATTAAAGCATTAGTTTAATTAATAGATGTAAAATTGCTCGTTACCTATACAGGAATACTTTCAGTGGATTTTTTTACATCTGTTTCCTTGCATGTTTTTTCAGACCCAACACTTTTGGTCCAGACTTATTTTTTTCAGATGAGTTTTGTTTGCTTTTCATTTATATACCTTCATGATCATCAAGAGGGATGCATGTTGAAGGGAAGAATTAAACTGAGCAATAAATAAGGCAGTATGTACATGAGAAGATCATGTTAGCATATAAACTTCCTTAGCCTTTCTTTTTTGTGACCTGCAGATGGGTACCCAAGCACTCAGGGAGGCAGCCCAGGCAGGTCCTCTCAAGAATGTAAAATTATCTGCAAGAACAGATGTGCAAGTTCTGCCCTTTGTCCTCCCATAGCAGAATAAGCTGGAAACATGATTGGATTAGTTCACATGAACTGAGGGTGGAGCCATCTCCTTTACCTGTTAGCTCAGGTGAGCACTTGTGAAGTCGCTGCACTTTGCAGAGAGCGAGGCTCTTAAGGGATTCTGATGATAATGCTCTTTTTAAGTGGCACCTTCTGATCTCATACAAGTGTAGAGAAAGTTTTATGCACAAAAAGTTTTGCACCTCAGTCTGCTTTTGTTACGAATTGATGTGGCCCCAATTTCTTTTGGATTACATCCTTTGCAAGAGACAGACTTTTAAAACTGGGACTAACTGCAGCCATAAAACAAAATAAAGGAGGAACCCGTTCCAGCTGTGAAATAACACGTGAATACAGCATCCTTCTTATATTAGATCTTTTCATGTCAGAGCATTATCTTTTATCTTCCATCTGTAAGGCTGATGAAGAAATGCCTAAATAGGGAAGTCCTCGAACCCTTTCCATTTTCCTCAAGTTTGGGACCTAAGGGTGCATACAGAAGTAGGAACACTCATAAATGTCAGCAGGCTGAAGAGCCACTGTGCAGGGTGAGAATCTTAAACATGGCTTTGAGCACTGCTATGCAGTACAAGTCCAGTCTGGAAATGAGATGACAGGCTGCTGGTTCTTTGTGTGTAGTCTTATCTTACATTTTGAACTGATTTCTACTGTGCTTGGCTGGCTTTGGAATACAGAGCACAGGCTTAACCATAAAGTGTGTTCCCAATATGCAAGGAAGGGCTTGAAAGAAAGTGAGTAATAGAATTTTTTGGTATTTTTTGCTGAGTATGCAGAGCTTCACTCCATGCTATGTGATATCATTGCAGTATAAGACAGCAAGAGCTGCATCTTACTGCTTAAAGGTTTGCTCAGCTTTTTAAAATGGTTTAGGTATCTCTGCATCTGTTTAGGAATGAAAAGCCAAAAGAACACGAGTTAATGCTGTGACACAGAGTTGACTTGCCCCTATTCCCTTTTCCTAGAAAACTCACTTCCCTCTGCTGCATCAGAAAGGAGTGAGAGGAGTGTTCCTCACTGACCTGCTGGAAGCCTGGGCTAACATCAGCCATTTCCCACTGTCCTGTGGGGAAGTTATGGTGGTGTTTAGGAATTACAATGCTTAACATGTTCACAGTTCTGCACGGTGGCTAATTAATCCTTTTAGGTGCATTTAGTGGCATTTTTAAAAGCTCTCAGGAATTCCACACACTGTATGCTCTTTTTGAGGGTCACAATGTCACTTATGTGTACCTTCAGGTACCTTTGAAAAGCAGCTCTTAATTCAGAGGTAGAAATCTTACTCTTCCAACTTTTTCTTGTAAGTCAGATGGAAAGAAAACCCTTTCTTTTCATAACATGTAATTATGATACTGATGCATTTTTAACTGCACGTTTTGAGTGTCTGCAGCTTCATAATTTCTGCGTACTTTAGAATTTTTTAGAACATAATTTATTAATTGACAGCGATGTATTTTCTATTCTTTTTGCAAAAGCATCAAACTATAGAGAAAAAATCCTGTACCTTATCACATGCTGTTTTAATAATAGGCATGTATTTGAATATTCAAAGTTTCTTTGTCTTGTGGTCTGGTTTGATGTTTATCTCATTCTACTGTGTAGGAAGTTATATATAAAAAATAATAGTAAATATATGTGTGCCATTAGATGTGCTAGAAATTGATTGGAGTGGCTGTACAAAAGTTGAAAGGGAAGTGTTGAAATGTGAAAAGAGGGAGAGAAGAATCCAAAAAAGGGAATAAGAAAGTCATCATGACTATTAGGAAAGGATTGAACATACAGTCATCGCTTTGTTGACAGTGAGAGATCCAGGAAGGAATTCCAAACAAGCTGTCCCATCTGTGCAGCATTAACAAGAGAAAAGGCAAGAAAAATAAAGGAAAATGCATTTTAAAAAGGGACTTCCATTTTTACTTAGATGTGTGTGTTTCTTGGAAAATCAGGGCACTACATGCTCTTTGTACACTGCCACTGCACTGAGTCCAGAGGGCAAAAGTGGTGCTTGAAAATGACTTTTTTTGTCACTTTCCATGTGAAACAAAGTATGAGCAAAAGAAATGAGAGATACCATACAGTTCTGATAGTTTGGTGAGAGGGATGTAATAGGGTACAGCTCCTTTTCATACGTTTCTTAATAAGCATGAGGTTTGCAACAATAACATTATCAGTGCCAGTCACTCCCAAGAGCTCCCTTCTGTCTTGTCTCCATTTTACTATGGCCAGACTTCATTTCATCCTGATGGAGGGCAAGCCATCCCTGTCTGTATTTTTTCATCTATAAACTAGAGAATTATTTAAACAAAATGGCACTAGCTGGCCATTACTAAGCTACTATTTGTAGCAATTTATTAGAAATTGCTGCGTAGTAATTGTATTGTTAATAATTAGCTGATATTTTTAAAGACATTTGAGCAGTTAAAGGACTGATAACATATAAAGGACTTATTCTGTTGGGCAGCCCAAATTTGTAGTTCTTCAAGGAAAACCTACTTGAATATTTACCTTTGTCTCACAGTTAGCTGGACTGTGTGGCATAGAACGGAAAGAGGTTTTTTTACAGCTCAATTCCTCCCTTTGGCAATAGAGGAGGTTAAATTCACATATTTTGTATTTGTAGATTTTCACATTCTTAACTGCAATTTTCTTAGTAGGAACAAAGTTGAGCTTAAGTGAATAGGGGGAAAATGTTTTCCTGTGTTGGCAAACAATATTTCTTCATTTATAAAGTAAGAAAATATTTATGTAATGCTATAGATTTAATAGCTTAACTTTCCATGTGATGCTGTACTGTGGCAAAGAAACAGAATTTGGTAACTTATTGTATTGCATTTACTTTGACAATGTCATGTTTCATTGAGTAATTTCTACAGAAGCTGTTACATCCATAATGTATTAACTGTAACTTTGCCATCTACTGAAAATGAGACTTTATTACTCTGTTCATTCTAGTCTTGCTGGAGCCTGGGGTGGGTATAAGCAAAATAAAAATAAGGTATCAGGAACTCAACAAATGGAGCACAAGAGGAATATAGAAATTATTTTCAATGGTTTCTTATATTACAAATTCAAGACGGGAGAAGTTAAATTTTGACTCACACAGGTTCTGGGGACTTGGGATAGACTTAAGGATGAGTCAGAACTCATCTTGCCTTTGGGGACATTGAAGGGAATGGCTATCTTATCTAAAAATAATAGAATGCAGCAGTATTTATCTGTCTTCATAATCTTTCTATTCTCTTTGTTGCTATATGTGCTGGTAAAAAGTTTGTTAAGAATCCCCAGTCCTTCTAGTAATTTTTTAAGGATTCTACTTATAATTTTTAATATACATAAAAATTTGAATATATACATATAAATATTGAAATATATAAATATTAAAAAATTATTTAGGAAATGCAAACCTTTTCTAGTTTTCCACAGTAGGCAAAATCATTGACTTGTTTCTCTAATACTTTTGAGTTTTTCCTAGGTTGAAATAATGCTTTTCGTTCTTGCTGTAGATTTTGTTTTAGTTTCATATACAGCGAAAGGATACAAGGTTTACAGCCATCCAAAAGCAGCATTGCTTCTTGTGACTTCTTGTCAGTAGCCTGATTTGAAGTGTCACAATGGAGCTGTTCCTGCATTAGCCTAAATCTATTTAGTTTCATGAGTGAGGTGCTCAGAGCTGAAAGGACAGGCTGCTCGTTGCCTGTGGATGCAGAATTCCACTGCTCTGTACAACACTTGGAGCACTGCTCACTGTCAGGGAAAGAATTTTTCAATTGGTATTTGTTCTTCATTAGTTTATAATGTTACAATTATATTCAGGACAAACACATGTTTTATTTGGCTTACCATCATTCTTTCTCATGTTTCTGATTTTGTCTTGTTTGATATATATGCAGTCTTAAAAAGAGAAACATATTTATACGGATGGTAAAAATCCAATGCTCCAAATTTTAATAGGGATGTCAAAATTAAAACTAGAATGAAATGCTCTGGCTCTGAATGTCACATAGAAAATTGTCTTCTTTAAAAGAGCACTGGAATTCATCAATTAAAAATCATATTCTCTGTAAAACTGAAGTTTTGTGCATATTATACATTTTTATTAGAAGCATTTTTCTCTTTAGGCTTTTATGATAAACTTAATAAAATACATCTTCTAAGTGTTCTAAAGTATCTTCTAAATGTTTTGATCCCCGTTGAAATTTTCACAGTTGACTAGATCATGGGGACAATAATGAATGACTGTTCAGTCTTATGGAACGTTTGTATCTGGAGTCCTCAAAATAATTTTTTTATTTCTGGCTTATGGATGGAGAAAATGTATTGCAGAGAGTTAGAAATTCATGATGTTTAAAATTGATGAGGTGGCAATAGCCAGGATCACATTCCATTTGTAATGGCTACACAATAATCATAGAGGCAGAGGTGCAACAGGACTGCAGCTTTGGTTTCAGAGCTAAGAGCACTCTCCAGGAGATGGTGTAGCTGCTGAGGTGCATTTCTCACATGTTCTTCTTGGAACTCCTTGTACTTAAGTGGTTTTGGTCTTAAAGTCTGCTGAACCCTGCAGCCTAATGGACCCCCTTTAACACTGGCAATCTGCCTTCAGTCCCAAGGGACCAGCACATGCCAAAGGTGATTCTCTGGTGGCCACAACTACAGCAGAGAGCAGAGAGAATGCTCAGGAGGGGTAGCATTCCCTTGGGACAGCTGTGGTTATGGAGGAACCTTGCTGTCCTTCCTGAGCAAGCCAGGTGCCCGTCTGACCCCTGGAGAAGGTGGCACTGCCAGCTGCAGCTGCAGCTCACCCGTTTAACTCCATCTGCTGCTTCCCTGCTGTGGCAATGACACCACTCCAAATCCTTGTGGCAAGCCGTGACATTTTTGAAGTTTAGGGGAGGGCTTGGGGGGCTTTCTTAGGGTACAGCACCGGCAGCACTGCAGACAGGCAGTGCAGGGCAGGTTGAAAGCCTCCTGCCCTGGCAGAGCTGGGACTGTTGCATCAGGTGTCCAGGAGTTGGAGCAGATCCCGAGGGGAGCCCGGGGCTGCCTCTCACAGCTGCTCTGCATTTCCACGGTGTCTTGGCTACTGCTGTGCTTTGACCTTGCTAGATTAAAAAATACTGGAGTATTTCTGTTTATGTGCAGCTCCTTCTACTCTACCTAAAGCATAAATCTGCTCCAGCCCTTTGTTGACTGCTGGATTGACTTTTGATTGGAGAAGAAGGCAGCTCTAGTGGGGAGATGACAGGGGGATAGGAGACTTTTGGTTGACTTCTCCTCAAAACCCAGCAATAGGTTCTGATTGACCCCCAAAGCCTTTAAGAGGGCATTCCTGTTTGTTTTCAGTATTTTGCATTTTCTGCAAAGCTTGACTTATTTTTATTTAATTCTTTAGATTTTGAGGGTTTATGTATTTTAATAATTTATAGCAGTAATGGAGGAGAGCAGACGCATCTCTCACTCCTTTGGCATTGCCTCAGCCCAGTGTGAGCCCATGTCTGTGAACAGGGTAAACTGGAGCAAGCCAGGCTTGTGAGGGGGCTGTCAGGCATTTGATGATCAGCTCAGAGGACCTTGTAATGCTCTCTGCTCAGCACCTTGTGTTCCTTCAGCAGCCTTGAGCATGCTCAGCTGCCAGGATATTGACTGGGTTGTTTCCACTGGCTACTGCAAGTGCTGTGATACTGTAATTTCCAGTTTCTGTTCTGCTGTCATTTAGAAAACTCTGCACAGTCCAGATTGGGATTTTATGGTCTGCTGCACCCTTGGACAGTTTTTTTTTTTTTTCTATTTTGACGGAGAAAACCTTTGAAAATGCCTGTAATCTAGAAAGTATATAGTTGGTGCATGGCAATGATGCTATCACAGTAAGTGAAACATTGCTGCCTTGATAACAGATGAAAATAATGCAAACTTGCACAGGGCAGAGGAAAAGCAAATAGCCCAAACTGCATATAACAGACCAGAAGTTTTCACTGGTATGTTAATGTAGAGCTCAAGTTTTACATTGCATGCTTGACATTCTGAAGGAGTGAGAGGGCAGGAGGAAGTGCCTGGGTTGGTGCTGGTCAGTTGTTGATGGGGAGCCTTATCTTGCAGGAGCTGTGCACATAAAGGGTGGAGGGGGAACTGCCTTTTTCTAGTGGCTCCCTGAAATACATGGACAGGAGCCTGTTTAAAAGGTTTATGTGATAATAAAATAATGGCAGGAGATTTTTCAAACCCAGTGTTCTTGTGATTGGATGCAAAGTAGTTTTGACTAATTCTTTAAGATGTAAATTGATCACCAGGTAAATACTGTCACTGAAACAAGCAGTGTTTTGTCACATTGGGAAGATGAGATGGAGTTGAAGGGGGTTTGCAGAGTAGTGGGAAGTGTTGGAGGCTGTAATGGCAGGTAATTTTCAACATTTGTGGGTTTGATTCATGCTGGTGTGTACTAAGCCTTTACTCAGCCCTCAAATTATGGTTCTTTTTTTTCACACTTAAAACTGTTTCTTCTGTAAAGTTGCAAAAAAAAAAGGGGAAAAATAATGCTTTTATCTTTTATGTGACTTTTACATACTTTGTTTTTAAATCTTTTTATTCATATTACTTACAGGTTTTACTTAAATAGTTATTAAATATTTACATATGTTTTTTGCTTCAAAGGCATTATTCAGAAATTAAGAACCCTTATAGTAGATGTCATTAAAAAATCGTGGCTCACAAATCCAAAGTGAGGTGAAGATGTATCTTAAAAGATACTGCTACATTGCTGCAGTCAATGGAAGATTACCCAATGTTCACATATTAATGTCCACTGTAAATTCAATTAATTAGCAAGTAATTTCAAGAGAAATGCAATTACTGTCCGTTAACTTCTCATGATTATGAAGCATACATTAAATAGAAGACCAAGTGCAATTGATTCAGTTTTAGCTTTATTTTTATTTATCTTTTGACATTGTTTCTGTTTTATGTCAGGATGCAGCTGTGATCCCAAAAAGGCTTAAGTGTGTGCTTAGCTGTGTGCACTGGGAATATTCTGAGAGTCTTCTGTGAAAAGCATTTTAATTTGTGACCTTGCCTGTTTACTTGTGTTTGAGTTTGCCACTTCCATAAGTAATTTCACTAAGACCTGACACCTTTTAACCTTACTGTCCTCATGAACTGCCTTAAATTTATTTGAGCTCAGGGTGCCTAGAAATCAAATCTGGCACCACGTACTCATGATGGAAGGATAGTGATAGGGGAAACCATTAGAATATTTCACACTACATAATTTTTAGAAATAATATTGTGGCATTAACAAACTTTTAGGGCAAAATTGTGTGTCAGGTGACTGAGTTTCTCATTAGCTCATGTACCACTAGCAGTTTGACCTCATGATGGGACGAAGGCACTGGAAGGTGTATCCTCTCTGGATGCAGAGATTGCATCAGAAAGTGATGCAGGATTTGGGATCTTTTTCTGCTTCACCAGCTGCCCAGCATATGGAGTATCTGAGGCCAGCTTAAGGCCCTTCTTGTTCTTTGCAGGGAAAAATAAAATCAGAAAGAACCTGTGACATTTCTGTCTAACTTTTTGCGAGCAGCTGAAAAACCACGTACATAGCAGGCATGCACAGCTCAGTGGCCTTAAAATGTGCCTGAAAAACTCCCTGGATGAACGGGCAAGGAAGGACTGGGTGGAGAATTTGGGTTTATACAGTGTATTTGGGAAAAAAGTTCCAGGAGTTTTAATGAAATATTTGCCTATACCTGTGCAAAATCTCAGCCCCGGAGTTTATGAATTCTGGTATAAAAACCTTGTCCCACTGTCTCTGAAACAAGCAGCACTGTTGATCATTATTTGGAATAATTATTTGATACAATACATGTAGTTGCCAACTTAGAAAGAAGTTTCTTGTTTGCAGAAAGCTTCCCAACTTTCTTTGTCTTTTAATGATCTGTTTCCTGCAAAAAATTCTGTGGATATATATCTGTATGTTTACCTAAGTTTATTTGGGAGCCTGATACCACAACCTATAGATTTTTAAAGAAATTTCTCATTCAAGTTCCCCTGTGATACATTGTGACTACAATCTACCTCGTAAAGTTGAGTAAAAATTTGTCAGGAGAGTTTGTGGTGAGGAACTTTGCTCATTAAAAACTTCACACCGTTCCCTTTATGTGTTCTGCTCCTTGGTTTCACCCAGATGTTGTGTTTTGTGAATTTTGTGGCTTGCAATCACTCTATATATGAAATCTGCTCCGTGCTTAAAACACGGAGTATTTGAGCAGATAGAGGGCATTCAAGATCCTGGCTTAGAAATGAGATCTTCTGAGTTCTATTCCTGCCTTATTTTCAGGGCAACACACTGCTTCAAGCCTTTGAGCTTTTGCATATCTTGGCTTTCTTTTAAATGAAGGGATGAATAAACCCACCAGATTTGCACATTTTTTGCAGTTCTGTCAGTATAAGTTCATTTTATTTAACATCTTGGTACCCCAGTTGAATGGGCAACATCTGGGGTGTCTGACCTGTTGCAAATGAAATGGTACATGCAGGCTGTGTCAGTGGAGCCAAAGTTTTGCATATGAGTTTTAATATACTATGGAAATGCATAAATAGTTGGCTGTAGAGTTTAGATTAGTGGCCCATTTGATTCTGAGATCTCTACAGCTACCAGAGACAAAAATCACCATAAAAAATAACAAAAATAAACCTGACACTGAATGGATAAACCTGAACAAAATGTCTTTGATTGGAGCATTTGGGATAGGTGCCAGGCTGGACTTTGAGATGTTTATAATGGGTTATGTGTTGATTGAGGAGAGGAGCATGAAAGGTGCAGTTTTAGCACCCCCAGCCTATGCCAAAGTATGCAAGAAGGTGGGGACTGCTGTTTGGACAGGGCACAGTTCAATTAAATCTTTTAGGACAGGATGCTTTAAAATGCATGTTTGTAAGTTAAGACATAACCTAAACATTTTATTCACTGGAGATTCTGAAGTTTTATCCAGCTGGTGAGTTCTTGGTGGGGAATCGGCGTTGAAACAGACTCTCCCAGGTCTTCAGCAATTCATTTATTTTCAACCTTATAGCTTTTGAATTGGTTGAGCATTTAAAATTCTTTCCCCCTGCTAATTAGAGACCATAAGGAGATGTGGTGATGCAGCTTTTCTTTCAGTTTTGGACCAGACACAGTTTAAGTTTGATTTATTCAAACACATTTTGAATCCTTTTAACGAAATAAAGAAATCCTGACAAAATGTCACGGTTGACTTGTAATCTTAACTAGAAATACAGTTTTAACATACTGATTCTCAAACTCCTAAACAAAATCAAAGGTTAAAAAGGGCTTATTATTTAAAGAAAGAGATAGACACTGGCAGAGGAAAAATCAAGAGTAGATACATTATATCCTCTAGGCCTTAGAGATAAACAATTCACCTGTTTCAGTAGTTTTATCAAACAGTGAAACTGGGACTGAAAATCAGCTGTTACCCATTTTGTTTGTCAAGTGGCTCTGGATTTAGTAAATTAAAGCACGTTGGTAAATTAAAGTTTTGATCAATGGCTATTTTTATATTGAAATAATCTATGGTTTGCTAGGTGGGAGAAATGGCATGGAATAGCAGTGGTGATTTTAATCCTGAAGAAATATAGTAAAATTTGACATGAAATATTTGACATGAAATGTACATGTGAAAAATTACTTGCTTTGCTTTATACTATCAGCACAATTTAAATCCTGATTATCTGGCTTTGGGTTATCTTTTGGAAACTAAATTTCTTTTTTTGAGAATTGTAATTTTGACTGTGAATTTTATTCCTAAAAGACCTTAGGACACTTATGTAGTTTTCTAATCTAAGACATATTGTTCTGTTGTGATTTTCCTATTTAAAGGTTTGGTTTCTGTGAAATTTTGTGTTGTGCCATCCAGGTCAGCACAGCAAGCAGTTAAGCAGATAAATAATTCTACTGAGTACTCAAGGGCAGAAATATCATGAGTGCCAACAGAGAGTTACCTCAGTGGGAAAAAAGGGCTTTAGCAAGGTGAGAAAATAGAGCTTGTGCAAAAACAGATGAAGAAAATGTCTGTCCTGATAAACGTAGATCCGAGTACAGCAATTGCAATTTTTTGTTGGTGAAATTGGAGCTAATGATTTTAGTAGAATGGACTGGACAGAAACAAAGCTTTAAAGCAATGAGCAGGATGAGATAGAACAGTCTGCTTTCAGATCCTGGAAATAAACATAAGACTGAAGAACGGGTGAAAAGTCAATTGAATTAAGGATTTCCTTTTAAGAGTTTGGAAGAAAATGCCACATGGCATTCATACAATGCATTCATACAATCAAATGGTAAGCCCTATTCTGCCTTATTAGACAATTTAAAGGCTAAAGTAGCCCTATAAATTTCAATGGAAATAAAATTTACCAGATAAATTATTGTTGCTGAAAAAAAATTTCAGTAAGAAAGTAACATGAATCCATGACTGCTTGCTTAAAATAGCTGTCAAAACAGTGAAATACACAATAATTTGAATTTTTCTATAGCAAATTCACATGTAGGTTCACTGGTCAGTACTGAGTACCAGTATCTAGGCAAAGGTCAGACTAAAATTCAAACACTGAAGTACTTTTCTTTTTTGCCATTTTCATTTGCTTAAATCCTTTCAAGTGGAACCATATTTTTTAATTGTCCTGTGAAAACTGTTGACATCTTAATTTTAAAATAGTGGTTATTTAAAAAAAACATTAGTTATTATTTTGCTTTTATTTAGCATGCATGAAAGTGGATAAATGTTATCATGAAGTAAGCCAGAAATAGCACCAACTACTTAAAATATATTTCTGTCTTGTAACTCACACTGGTTAATGTTCATACCCACATGCTGCTCTGAAAGTCACAAACATTCCTGGTAGACACAAATTCTGGTTTTTCATACTGTTCTTTGTTTCTGTGATGTTTAGTAATAATGTGTATTAATATAAAAAGACAGCCCCAAATGGGAAAATTTGCTCTTCATTTACTGAGTCACTGTGAATAGGATATTAGACAGAGCTGTGCAGACACTTTCTGTACATTACCAGCAGGAAAAAGAACACGGTTTTGGCCTTTGAATCCCAGATCCCTGCATTATTCTTTATTGTCTGGGTGTCAGTTTTCTGAGTGGAGTAAAATTCAGCCAGTATCTCCTGAGGCAAAATGTCAATGAATTCACCTATCCAATTATTGAGCCTTGTATAAATTTGTTATTACATTTTTATTATATAGGTAATAGTAAAATGCCTTGGGCATCCTTGCATAAAATAGCAAAACCAATATTAAGTTGCCAGCAGAACAGCAAACTCCTTTCCTGTCTGTGTGTGTTTGAGGGACTCGCTTTGCTCAAAGTCTCCATAATAAGATGGCTCTTCTATTATGTTTTTATGAAGGTCATTGGTTCTGGGCAATTTCAAGCAGATGGTGGAACCAGAGTTTCTAATGTAAAATGCTCTATTGCAAACCTCTTTTGAATTAAGGTCAGGGCAGCTTCAACTCTTTTACAAGTGGAGTAATCCTGATGAGACTCTGAGACAGGCATTGTTCAAATTATTGGGATTGAAAGATCCAACCTTCATTTTGAAGTTAATGTAGAAATTATATTCTATATTGTCCTGTCCTGCATTGAACTGAGTCAAGATACTTTTCTGTGTGGAATATGTTGCCATAACCTGATTTTGAGAAAATGAGTGATGGCAGAAAGGGTTGCAGTTCCCTGGCTAGCTGCCCATGCAGAAAGCTTTCTTTGCATGGGCTGAGCTGCAGGTTCGGGGCAGCCCCCGTGTCAGGGATGTGTGGAAGGAGCAGGCGCTGCGTGGGAAGGGAGGAGATCCCTTGCAGTGCAGAAGCTGACTTCTTCTTGCAGTGTACTGGCATCGTGTGTCTTCTCCTGATTCAACATCAGCCAGCAAACTGTCAGCCTTGTCCTAATCTCCCTCTGACAGTGGCCCAGGTAATCAACAGCACTGGCTGGCTGAGGAGAGAGCTGAGAGGACTGACTGAGACTAATGGCTCCATGTGCCCAATCACAACAAATAAAGGGAAGTACTTTAGCAGGCCATGTGCAGCTCTCCTGCAGTACTAACATTTTTGGGATGTTTAGAGACCTCTTGTACATCTCTTGTCTAAGGAATGCATTGGATTTTGTTTTACACATGTACTTCATCTATTTCTAGTGATGCTTTCAGAAAAAGCTTACTTGAGGAAATTTGCTGTTACAGGAAATTACAGAATTCTAGGAACATACCTCGTCTTAGAAAATGTCTGACAGTGAACAACTACACTGAAAGATGATGCTAAGAGTTGGGAACAGGAACACTGTAGGAGAAGGCACTTGGCAGTAAAAACTCTTCAATAGCTTTCCAGGAAATAAAAGGGTTTTGGAAAGGGCATGCAGACTGGTGTGTGGCTTGTATTTGCAGTAAGTGTTACCTGAATATGGGGGGTGCTTTATGTCCACTCTAAAGTGCATTATTAGGGCCATTGGGCTGATCTGAAAATGAAATCTGAAATGTCAAAGTTGGCAGCTATAAACTGAGGGATGAAAGTGTCTGTGTGCTCTCAAATGAATGCACTGTTATTTGAAAGTTGTAATTATTCTTCTGTGAATGTACTGTTATTTGAAAGTTGTAATTATTATTCTGAGATTCCTGTACTTGAGTGAGCTTTATACGTGTTCTGGTTCAGTAAAACACTGGGCCTCTATCTCATTTATTGGATTTCAGCATGGTGGAGCTTAAAAAGATATAAAGTTTTGTTAAAGTGGATAATCTTTAAGTAAATATTTTTTTAGTTAGGATAAAAATTAGTTGTCCAGAAAAATCTGAGAAAACAAATTCTGATTTCAGTGACTGTAATGGTCACATAATTGCGTGCTTCACTCCAACAGTATGGCTGAAGTCAGAGTAAATGTTACAAGGACTGAATAATGAAGGTGCTTTTCTATCTGTGGCCTCATCTTCATTGCTCCTTCTTCCAGGGAACATATGGGGGCCTTACAAGTATATGTCGTGTCTTTGTAGCACAGAGAGCACCTCAGCCTAGGCGTGGCAATATTGAGAAGTACCTGTTAATGAGTTTTTTTGGAATTTCATGTGCAGGTACCCTTATCCTCATATTTTCCAAGGAGATTAAACTGATAAGATCAGAATTTCTACTCTGAATTAAGTTTCCATGTATGGGTTTATTCAAGAATAGCTGTTGTTTCAGTTCAGATATCTTTATTTCAGATCAGTGTTTAAATATAGCAGTCCTTAAATGCTGTGCGTGATGTGACAGGGAACAGTACAGACACCAAATGTTTTTCCTGTGGAGGGAAGGGCAGTGGCCAACCCAAAGGAATTGTGGAGTTGGACACAAGAACAGGAAGGGGATGATGGACAGATTGGCAAGCAATTTTAGTGGAGCTACATTTGTTTTCTTGCTCTGGCATCAGCCAGGGTTCCTGGAGTTTCATTGCCCCCAGCTGGCCATTCCTTTTCCTCTGGTACCCACCTGCATTTCTTGTCTCTCCGGGCCAGGGTGAAGATCCATCCTGGGTGATCCACCCTCCCTCTGTGCCAGCTGTCCCTACTGCAGGGCCCTTGGCACTGCTGGACCCTTAGGTTCAGCTGGGCAGAGATTTAATTCCATCTGTTCAATGTTGTCTGGCTTAATTAACCTAATTCTACCTTTGATTGAATAACCCCTTTTTCTCTTTTGACTGTCTCATTAAAAGGTTGACTAAAATCTCTGCCTTAATTTGTTGCACACTATTTTTCCCTTTCCTGAGGCACAGTTTTTAGAGAAAGCTTGCATGTCCACATGTTCTGTTCTCTTCTGTGTTTTTGTGTTTGCTTGTTGCTCTCATTTTATATGAAGTCATGTGTAGATATATGTATGATGTCATATATACATAACGTAGAGAATAAGATATAATTTCAGGCTCATATCTTGACTTCCTAATCTTTTCTGTGATTGCATTTTGTTTGTGTCTCACTTGGGCACTGTGTCCCCGTGTTACCTGACATTGCACTAATGACATTTATTCTTTTCATCATACTAAGAGCTCTCAATGCCCCATTTTCAGTGCAGTTTGCAGTTTTTACAACTCTGCTCTTTAGAGTTCTCAGAAGTACTGTCTTCCTTCTGCAGTAAGTTATTTTATTCTTTAGTCCTGTCTTTGTCTTGTTTTCCAACTTTCATTCTTTCTTTTGTCTTCTTGGCACTGAGGGAATTACTCTTTTCTCATTGTTCTCATTGTTCTTTTGTCTTTACATCCCTACTCCAAGAGTCTCTTACTTTTTCTGCAGCATTAAGCAACTGCATTAAAAAGTTACAGAATGATTAGAGGGATTTTAGATATTTAAAATGACTTCATGTGTTACAAATGTTCTGGAGTTTGGAATTGCTGATTTGATTTTAGATCTTGTAATGGGCATTGTGATGGAGGCAGTAAAATGTCAGAAAAGGGGGTTTTTTGAATAGATTCAGTTTTATTCTCCAGAAAAGATTGCTTGAAGGAAAAATAAATGCAGTGATGTAGCATGTCAGGAAGGTTTTTAAGAAATCAGTTGCTCAGTGTCAAAAATCTTCCTGCAAAATGAATTATTTTTGTCCTTTAAATTTGGAGTTTCCAATTTTTCACTAGTAACTTAAGTTTCCCGTGTTTCCTAATGTCAAATGCAAGTTGAATGTGAGCGTGCTGGTGCTCAATGTCCTCATTTTGGATCTCAGTTCTCCTTCTTCCCATGTTTCCCTAAAAGAAGGGAGAGGAAGCCCTTTGTTTAGGCTACATGTTTTATGAACGAAGAGTGTTTATAGAGTATTCATCTGTTTTTTCTTCTCCATGATACATATGGTGACATCACTGCATACTTTTAGATGGTTTGGACAATGCAAAACCAGCAGTGAAAATGGAGAGAGCAAACAGAGCGTGTTTTTATAATTAACTACAGGACTTAGAGCATAGCTTGTGAGTCACGTCAGAGAAAAATGCTTACTTAGTTCTGAACTCAGAGGATGGACCTCTCTAGGCTGTCTTTCATATTTAATGTCCACAGTAGTTCAGGTCTTCAGTCTTTTGGTCTCTCTAGTGTCAGGTTTAAAAAAGCCAAAGTATTTCTTTACAAACACCTCAACTGCTGTTGAGCAAGTATTGGGACATGGATGAATTCAAATGGACAGATGAAACCCCACAATGTTTTGTTAACATTCTAAAAGGCTTAACCACAGTACCTGGAGTCATCCAGAGGTAAAATCCTTAAATAAATTTTTCAGGATGCAGTCTGAGAAGAATGATGAAGCAAACCTGTTTTTTTTATTTAACTAAGATGACCATTATGTTACAATGTCTGTAGCCTTATGTAAAATGCATTTTACTGTTGGATGACATTCTCAGATACAGTGCTTTTAAAATTACCTAGGGTAGCTAATGTAAGTAAAAAAACCCCCCAGTTCTTGTGTACATGGTCCTTTATCACAGACCTTTCTAAATGTCTCAGGCCCTGCAGTACACAGCAAATCCAGCTAAAGCTTTTTCCAGTTCTCCTGTACACAGGTAGAGCTGAATAACCACTTCCTTTGTCTTGCATTCATGTCAAGTATGTATTGCCATTTCTTTTAGGTACATCCAGCAAGTGTCTGATATTTGCTTTTATTGCAGTAGTTTGCCATTTTTGACCCACTGTGAATTTCTTTCAGAAATCAAGATCTGTGTCTGGTGCTCCACTAAGTTCTTCCTCGTATTTCATCCATGAATTAGAACTTTCCCTCCTAATGATATACTTATTTGACACAAATTTAATCCTGTTAATTTCAGACTATTTCTGTTTCTCCTAAATATTATTTTGAATTCTCCCAGAATCACAGAATCAAACAGTTGGAAGAGACCTTTAAGATCATTGAGTCCCACCCTAACACCTCAACTAAACCATGGCACCGAGTGCCACCTCCAATCTATTTTTAAACACATCCAGGGATGGTGACTCCACCACCTCCTCCAGCAGACCATTCCAGTACTTTATCACTTTTTCCGTAAAAAACTTTTTCCTAATATCCAGCCTGTATTTCCCTTGGTGCAGCTTGAAACTGTGTCCTCTCGTTCTGTCAGTGCTGCCTGGAGAAAGAGACCAACCCCCACCTGACCACAACCCCCTTTCAGGGAGTTGTAGAGAGTGATAAGGTCACCTCTGAGTCTCCTTTTCTCCAGGCTAAACACCCCCAGCTCCCTCAGTCATTCCTCACAGGGCTTGTGCTCCAAGCCCCTCACCAGCCTCGTTGCCTCCTCTGGATGCGCTCCAGTGTCTCAGCGTCCTTCCCAAACTGAGGGGCCAGAGTTGGACACAGCACCCAAGGTGCAACCTCACCAGTGCTGAGTATAGGGGAAGAATGATCTCCCTGCTCCTGCTGGCCACACTAGTCCTGATACAGGCCAGGATGCCATTGGCTTTCTAATTCCATATTCCAAGGGGCATGGAATGACTTCCAGCTTATGACATCTGACAAATTTTTAAGGGTTCTCTTCATCTAAATCCTCAATCAAATTATTAAGTTGCACTTGGTACTGGCCAGATCTCCCTCCACTTCTCCAAATTCTCTTCCTAAGATGACAATAATAAATCCACTTTGAGAGCACATCTGTCTGAGAAGTGCCTTCACCTTATGTTCATTTCATTAGGCTTGGAGTCTAACAATATCACTGAGCATGTAATATGCTGTGCCTTATTTTTGTCAGGCCCAGTTGGAAGCTCTCATGGATTGTAATGCTGCCTGTGAGTCCAGGATTGGTGAGGATGGCCATACTTCTAAAAATATTTAGAGAGCTTAATCAGGATATCTTTCTCCTCCTCTTTCACCTGTGTAGTACAAAAGACACTTGTTATGAAAGGAAATAAGACTGGTTAAACAGAATCACTCTTAGATTCATGTTGGCTGTTTCTTTCCACATTATTGTGTTGTATATGATTGTAAATTAATTGTTTAATCACTTTTGCTAGCGTCTTTTTGGGTAGTAAAATCTGCAAAGTGATTCTACAAACTTTTTTCCTTGGTTTTGAAAATATTTAAAAATAAGTCTCTCTTTTCTTGTCCTTGGCATTTCCTTTGCTACCCGCAGATCTTAAAAAATATTCATTCATATTTTAATGATTATTTGATTAGTTTCTCCAGCAATACATGGGAAATTTTATCAGGCTTCATTGATTGAAACACATATTACTTATCTACAATTTTTTCCAAATATGACCTCAGCTCCTAATCCCATGGTTAAAAATTCTTGTGTCATAGTAACTACTCAAATTAAACTGTCTGGTGAAGGCTGAAATAAATAAACCTTTGACTAATTGAACTTTCTCTATAGTTGGGTTCTGTACAATTCTTGTTAGGATTTGTTTGCACACACATTTTGTTACGGCTTGGGCCTCACATATATTTGCTGAATAAAGCAAATATTTTTGACAGTGAAAACTTGAATTTAGATTTGGTCCTAGATCCAGGGTGTCCTATGGCCAAGTATTCCTGATTAGTAAAGAGAAATTTTGCATTGCCCCTATTATTCCAAGGTATACATTGAACTGGCACGGTGCTGTTCAGGTCAGCTGGGTTATGGTCATGCTTTATAACATTTAAAAACGTGGCCTATGAATCACAGCATCCTAGAGTATTTTAGAATACGGTTAACTCTTCCAGAACAGAGTCCTTACACTACTCAGTGGTTTCAGGATGATACCTCGTATCATCAGTTTCACGTGGAAGTGAGTTGGCAGCCTGTGTAGGTTAAGGCAAAAAAAGTAATAGTCTCTTTTTGATTCCACAAGTCTGTGTGAATTCTCTGCAAGTATCATTTTCTATTCTGCTGCCTCAAAGATCATGCTTATTGTCACACTGCACATGTTTGGAGAGCAGCAGATGGAGTTAAACTTCCTGTATTTTTCTCAAGTAAGGTTGTTTTGAAAAATCAGCTGTCCTTTCTGTCATGTGATTCCTCTGAATTTACCTGTTTCGAAGAAGAAAATCAGAATTTTTCCAAGATTTGACAAATTGGAAGAAATAAATCATAAGGTCAAAAGACCATGCACTTACCTTTAGCCTGTAAATGATGCTGCAAATTTTGGTGACCTGGTTAAATTCAAGGGTTAAACAAAGTGCTGTACACTGTCTTTAGACATTTGTTCTGTGTCCATGGACTTATTTTAACGTAAATAGTCACCTCGACAGCTGTGTCCCCTTAAGCACATTTTATTTAGCAGCTGGATTATACACGTCACTTGGCAGCCATGGATTTTCAATTTTTCCCCGTGCCAAGGGGCAGCTGGAATAATTTGAGTGCTCATTAATTTGGTAGAAATATGAGCTGCAAGTCAGACAACATGAGTCTTCTGTATGGTGTTGTACAAGGATAAGCGGATCAGGGTAGAAGCAATTTGCCCTGTCCCAAGGGGGTCTTCGTTTTTTAATAAGCTGGTTATGAAAATTCTATTTCTTTGCAGTTTAAAGAGTCTAATTAGAGCCTGTAATTTCTCTCATATAACTGGAGTGGATGAAGGTTAACATTAGGCCTCCAGAGTCTTTTCACATTCATTTACAGACTTAAATCAGGTAATAGTTTGTAGCTAATTAGAATGGTGTATTAAATATTTAGTTTGACTTCACTTAACTGTGAGAACACATGGATGCTGTAGGGCCACAAAATTTATAAGGAAGTATATTTAATTTTTATCAAAGATAAAGGCATAGCAATTTTAATACTGACTGGTATACTGTGACAGTCTGAGCAGCAATTGCCTTCAGTTGGTTAAAATGTCAAGATAAAGGAATTTCATGTCTATTTTATGTTCTTGCTGTAGCACTCTAAAGGTTCAAACAATTCATGGGTGTATATACATAGTGTCTGAAGGATTAAATCTTTTTCGGCATAGCAGACAGTTTTTGTGTAAAATCTCATTCATTTTTCTATCCACTAACTCAGCATTTTCAGAAAGATTTTCTTAAAGAAGTTGCAGTGTTTCTACTCACAGGAAGTCCAGCAATAAACACACATTCCTACCAGAGTTTGCCAAACAATGGGTCTGCTGTTCCATCAGAGCAGCATCTGCATTTACAGCTTCCTCTGCTTTTGTATTTCAGTGAACAAGTAAAGGAATCCTAAAATTCTCTTTTTAATCCTAAAATTCAAACTTTTTCCTGTTCTTGTAAGTCTTCAGTTTTATTCTCAGGCACATGGTGTGATTCTTGGGGCTGTCCTGTGCAGGCCCAGGGCTGGACTCTGATAATCCTTGTGGATCCCTTCCAGCTCACATTCTATGACTCTGTTACCTCTGCAATTCGCAAAATTCTTTGCATTCTCTGAGTAGACCTCGTACAGTTTTCTGTGCTACATTATGAAAATCTTCCTGTTGCAAGTTGGATTCTTAGAACCTGAGCCTTCTGCCGCTGAACTCAGTACAAAACCTATCACAAAATTCATCTGCACAGAACCAAAGCCTTACGAAGTGGAGATCAGCACCACCTGGACTTTTACCTGAAATGGTTGGTTCAAAGCACAGGGCCAGGGGGATTTACATCTCCTTGTAGGGAAGGAAAGCTTGCTCAATTCAAGCCTGCATGGAAAAAGACAGATATCCTGAGCCATGAAATACAGAACCTCACTTCAAAACAATCCTGTAAAGCTTCTGGAAATGGATCATATTTTATTAAACTGGACATTTTACCTCTTGGTCAGAGCAGGAGTGGCTATAGTGGCTTCTCTGGCTTTATTTTAATAATTTTTTATTGTGTGAAATTTATTCTACAAAGCAATTTTGTTGATTAAATATAGAGCATCCAACTGTTGCTACACACCTGCATGATACAAAATGACATTGCACAGATGTAGCTGAGATGTACCAGAGAGCCCAGAAGCACCTTACACCTTTTATAATTATCCTTCTACAGTCTGATGTCTACCAAACAAAAATGACATTTTGTTAACTTTTATCTGGTGAAAATTTTGATGCCTTTTTACCACTTTGCAGGACCCATACTTATTTCCAGTGGGAGTTGTGTGTGCTAATTCCCTTGACTGTGAGTACCTTGGTACTGTTGCCTCTTTGCTTGTGTGTTAATGCCATTTTAGTTCAGATTGTATCCTCGGCTGCTCCTCTCCCCAAGCTTTCCCACAGTTCCAGTGAGCTGATTTCTTGTCCCATAAACTGAATGCAGCTCCCCTTTGTCTTGTCTCATGGGTCACTTATATCCTCAGTGATTGGTCTGGATAGCAGTGAAATCCCTTGTTCTTTTGTGAACAAAGCTGTGGGTCTAAAACTGGAGTACCAACAGTGGTGAAATACTTCAAACTGAAAAGGGAAGAATTCTGATAAAGTGAAGAGGTCAACAAATAATTGAGACAAAATAAAGAAGAAGTACACTGTATATTTGTCAGAGAAAAAAAAAAAGACAAAAGGCATCTGTAACCTCAAAACAGTCAAACCTTTCTGACTGTCAGCTTGTTCAGGCCTCAGATTCTTGGCTCACGATCTGTAGCTTTAATCTCAAGTTTCCTCTCCAGCATTTTTTGGATGCTAGGAACTCCATTAGAGATTGGTAGAAAATCAGTGATAAAACTTCTAAATATCACCTTATTTTCTTACACTGCTTTCCCAGTTGCCAATTCTTATAAAATGGTTTATGACTGCAATAATCCCCTCAAAATCAGCTGTTATGGGAGATAATAGCCAGTTGTCAGAGCATTAACCACCCTTGACTTCACTTTGGGCCATTATGTAACAAAAGAATGAACTGGTGGTAAAGTTGCCAGGTGTATTAAATTATATGATGAATTATAGAGACTCTGTAGTGGGGATTAGTGTCCAAAAGAGACTAGTGGAGATTGCCAAATCCATTATCTGATAGGACTGCAGGCTGGACAAAATCCCAAGGGTGAAAGGCCAGTGCTTTATCCATTATGTCATCCTCTAATCTGTGTCTGCACCATGCACAGTGAAGTGCACTGTAAATGAGTTACCATTGTTCTGTGTTACATCCTGGAGCTGTGTAATAGCACAAGTGGAGACGTTGGCAGTATTTGGTTACTTAGAATTTAGTCTGATTTTGTTCTTTTCTCATGGAGTCCTGCAAAAAAATTAGCTGATATACAAGAAAGTCGAGTAGAGTAGTAGCAGAAATTGTATGAGCCTACTTTTTCCACAGGAGCTTCTGTTAGGTCCAAGAAAGTTGGTTATGTCATGGCTTCTGCTCTAATTCCTTCCCCTTCTCTCCATCCAGACAAATTAATTTGTTTAGGCTGCTATTTTGCATTTAAGGAAGAAAATGTATGTTCTACATTTCAGCAAATCCTCCAGGATATTGAACAATGTCAATATTAGGTATAGCTGAATTATGCTTGAGTAGTTCATTTAGGCTTGACTTGTTAATGGCTTGTAATGACTGACCTGGAATCTTGCAAATCAAGAACGGAATCAAAAATTTCCTTTGCTTTTCAGATGATATCATAGAATTTGTTCCTAGCTACAATAAATCTATTTCATTTTATTTTGAAATAGGAACATTGTTATGATAGAAAACTGATGTCAGGTAACATTTGAAAGTTTAAAAATTGTGTTAATATTTTCCTCTCCCTCCTATACCCCATGTAATTGAAGTCATTGTACTATGGTTGGATGTACCAGTTGAATGATATAAAAAGCAGAATAAGTAAAATTTTAAAACACTTAAAAATTTTAAGTCTTAAAAAAGACTTAAAAATTTTAAAACTCTGGAAAATATTTCTAAAATAGTTCTTCAGTAATAATTTGTAGTACTTACACAGTATTTAAAGGTGCTGTTTAAAGATTTTATTTACACTGTCTACATATCTGAAATATTTGTAACACAGCCCATTGGGCTCAAAGTGATTTGTTACAGTTATAGCTCATGCTGAAAATAGAAGTTACATTAAAGGCAACAAGTTGGTTTGGTGTAATATCAGGCTTTTGGGTTTTTTGAAGAGTAGTCTTTGGGATGTAATTTCCTAAACATGGTCTTATCCAAAAAGTCTAATATTCTCAAAATCTGTGCAAATCGGGTTTGCTGAACTGACTTGTTAAACTGCTAAGAAGAATTTAGTTCATTGAAGCTACACATTGTTGTACCACAGTGCATTATTGTTTGCCTACTTGACATCATTAACGTGCTGCACACTAAGCAGGAAAGAGAGCTAGAAAGGATTGGATGCTTATTAGACCTATTTTGTGAAAGTTTTTTGTTTTGCTTTTAAATACCATCTCTTAAATGGTTATTTAATAGCATTAAACCCATTTGCTCTGCCACAGCTTTACATATTATTTATTGTTAAGCTCCTGCTGTGCTGTTTGTACCACCGGTGAAGGGACTGATCTTATTCACTGCTGTGTGACCAATAATCAAGGATGTGTAAAATGGCTAAAACTTGTGTCCCATGTAAAAATCCTGTGGTTTGTTTTTTTTTTTTTCCCCCCACAGCAATGTCAATCATCAAACTCTTTTAGGGAAACAATAAGCCCTGTGCTAATAAGCCTTGAGCTGGTCACTTTCTCATCACCTTCTCTGTCTTTGCACAAAATAAAACAGCATAATCCCATCTCTCCCTGCTAGCAATATTTCTTACACGTTGGGTGAATTTTCTCAGTGGGAAATTATTCTTTGTAAATCCTCTGTTGCATTATAATTTTCTGTAAATCAGCAAAGTATGTCAGTACATTTTCAGGGCTAGAAGAAATATCCTCACTTGATGTCTCATGTAAAACCTGTGGCTTGTTTGAGTTTTCCAAAAGTAACCCCCAGCAGCCCTAGACCTAGAGCATATCCAGAAGTGCTCCTCACAGGTGAGTGTGACACAGTGCTGCTGTCCCCTGACCCCAAGGGATTAACTGCAGCACCCATTTCCTTTCCTCCTGCACGAATTTTCTGAGATAGGTCTGTGCTAAGAGCTGTTTGGGATGTGGATGTTTGGGGAAGCAGGATTCAGCTTCTTGATGAGTGTTTTTCTTGCAGTCTTTGCTTACAACATCTTGTTTTCCAGTGATGTAGACATTTCAATTATTTGGGGTTTGTTTTTGCTAACTGCCACATCAGTTTTTAGGGTACAGTGTATGGAGTTTCAATATCACTATAATACAAAACATTATTATAAAATTGTCTGGGTACGGTGCAATTGCAGGAAGGAAAAAACATGAGGAAATGTATAAATGTAAACTTTCCCAGAAGAGGTATTTTGAATACTACAGGAGGAAAATTAACAATGAAGAACCTTTTACTGAGTAACTTAACATTTCAGGATTCAATTTCATGAGGTAATGTCTTCAATTTCATGGCTTCCTTGCTCTGAGTGCACTGTAAGTTGAGGCTTTCAGCACCTTGCAGGGCAAAGGTCTCTAATAGGACAGAAGATATTGAGGTAGTGCTGTCTTACATTGCATCACAGGGCTTTGCACCCCTCCTCAACAGAATTTTTTTGTGCCCATTTAGATCATTGTCTTCATGGAATTTCCTGTTAACTTATCAATGCAAATAGATCCTCAAGTTGTTTGGTTTGGTTTTTTTTTTTTTTTTTTTACTACCTCATAATAAAAAATGAACTGAAGTTTAAAAAAGCTATAAAAACATTTAGAGATAAATTGAAGGTTCAAGACTGACTTTATATTTTTATTTCTCTTTCTCATCTCTGTTCACGGCCCTGTATGTTATGCCCTTTGCAACTATCAGATGCACTGAATGTACTTGGAATTCATGTTTATTTTGGGATTGATTTGTGTGTGTATCAGTTAAAGTTAGTACCTATAATACATCTCACATTGATACATTTTACCAATTCAACATTTTTCCCTTTTCAGATTTGGAAAGGCTTTTTGGGCAAAGACCTGGGGTCTGTTCAGATTGTTTTGTTGTGGACCTTACTGATTATGATGAGTGAATCCAGTAAGACTCTCAAAATCCTTTATGGCTGCATCCAGAATGTTCCTCACAGGGAAATGTGGGGTTGTGCCATCTGCTTAACACAGGGACCAACAGAAGCATCAATTCCCCCTTTTCCCACTGGTGTCTTCTGAGGTGAAGGTGTACAAAAGGATCCTGGAGAGAGGGGACTGGAGGATGAGATTATGTGGAGAAGAGTGATATTGAAGACTAATCTGGAAGTGGTGACAAGCACAGTATAATGTTGGGTGGGAAGTATGAGGTGCCTATGAAAAGCTGTCTTGAGAGCTCTCACCTTGAGAGCCCTTGTAACAGTTAAATCAATTCTTTTTTTTTGAGGCTGCCTGGGAGTTCAGACAATCTCTTGGTCTCACATTGATCCATTGTTCCCAGTCAGTCTGTTTGCTCCTCTGTGCAGAGAATAGCTGAGGTGTTCCTGGACCACCACAGATTATCACTATGGGAACTTGAATTTTGTCCCTATATCCCACTTAAATTCCATGGCTCTTGCCACGGATTATTTTTATTTCTTGCTGAGCCAGAAAGGAAAGAATGTTTTGCTGAAGGTGTCCATGAAATAGTTTGCAGCTGCAAACAGAGGTCTGCACTGTCAGCTTCAAGCAGAAGTCCCATTTCCCCTCCCACACAGTGTTTTAAGTTTCTGGAAATACTGTTTTACCAGCTGTTTGGCACGAAGATATGGATTCACAGTTTCATTGTGTAGAATCTTGCAGAGTGACTTGTCTTGCTTGACAGAGAGGGAGAAGGTCCCTGTTCTCTTCCCTACGCTGCCGGTTTAATGACGTTTCAGAGGTGAGGACAGTTCAGGGACTGCAGATTAGCCCACACGGAATGGATGAAACCCTGAAGTGGATCTTTCAGGTGAAGTGGTTAGCACTGAAATAGCTGTCATTTAAGTCATCATTCTTAGCTTTCCTCACTAATGGTTGAGTGCATGCATCTCTGAGATTTTAGATAAACCTTCTGTCCGGAATTTAAAGGTTCAAACTTCAGAATATTTCTTGGCTGTAAAAGCAAGAAATTTACTAACAATGCTCTCTTATTCTTCAAAATTGGAAGGGCTGCAACAAAGATTAGAGAGCAACCCCTTATGCAGTCCAAACCATGGTCTGTGCCTAGGTAAGGCAACAAGAATGAAAAACCAGAGTCTGGAAAACCAGAGAGAAAGCAAGATAAAAATACCAATAATGTATGCAGTTATATATCTGCCTTGGATTTAGGTGTTTTACTCAGTGTAAGATTTGTGTTCAGTTTTGTCTGAACTACTGAGCTTGGAGGTTCGATGCCTTAATATTGGTTAATTCTGCTGTGTAGGTGGGAGTAGTTGCTGACACAGCTTGTGACAACTGCTGACACGTTGTGCTTCTTGCTAGTTTACTCTGCTAAAACTGGTTTGGACCAGAGTCCACAGTCTTGCAGCAGAAGGTAACCATCGTAAAATGCACTGTTGAAATTAGTTGGTTGCATAATATGAATTTGAGTCCACAGTTTGGAACCATTTGAGCTTTTGCAGCAATCTTTCAGTGAGAAGAGGAACTGAATGGAGTCTCTTTCCAGGAATTGACCCTTCCAGGTCAGGAATGAGACATAATAAGAAGGTAACATATGGGAGGTTTCCACAGCTGCTGTTTTAAATATAATTAAAATACATCAATCTCAAATGGTATTCTTTGCCATTCAACGCTTGCTTTAGAAAAATATGAGGTGAGAAAGTCACAAGCTCTATTAAAGTTTCTAGTTCCATTGTCCTTTCAGTTTCTTTCAGCTCTCACTACATATTCTGTGAACATTGGCTTAAAAATAGCAGTCGGTGGCACCTACTGTGCAGAAACAGCAAGTATAATTGAAAAGGTCAAAGGTTAAAGTTTTTGCTCTTGGAGTAAGCTTTGCTTTGTGTTCAGTGAATCGGACATCTACAATTTTCAGTTTTGTAGATAGGCTATAGAAATTCAAGACTAGTGCATCTGCCTGAGAATATCTTCTTTGTCCAAACCTATTAGTTCATGATAAGCCTTAATATAGTTGATATAATACTTGCAGGTCAGACACAGAAAATATTTTGATTCAGGTATCTCTTTCAAGTATCTTGTAAAGCTTTCAAAATTATCCAGAATTGAAGAGCTCTGTCTCTACAATGTTTTTTGCCAGAGAGGTACTTACACCCTCCGAGGCCGGTTCGTTCTCTGATGGAAGTGGTCTCTTGATTCAGTCACAGCACTTGGATTTTCAAAGGTGTTTTTCTCATTTGGCTTATACTGAGTTAGCCAGAGCATATGTAGACTATGTAAATGTTGTTACTGGATCTTCTGGGATGTGCCCATAACAACTTTGAATTTAGGCAGTCTCTCTTGACTGAAACATTCTCTCCCTGTGGAGTCAAAGGGAGTTTTAGTGTCCTAACGTTTTGCTGTACCATAAGATACTGACATAGGTGCATCAGTGTGTGTCTGCATGGTGCACATATCTATCAAAGCTAATAGTTTCTATTTTGTTATTTTCTTCAAGGTCCAATACAAACAAGAGAATGAGACAGACACACTTTATACTTCCTCATCTATTACTATTTACATAGATTTCAATCATATGCCTCAGTACTATACCTGTTTATCAGCAGACTACACAGTATTAGTGCTATATGTGGGTTGTTTGAGTAAAATAAGCATTTCATGCAATCATTTTGCAGAGCAGGACTGATTTGACACACTTCCTACTCAGTTACATGTACAAGAGGAAAATTTGGTGGCCACTATTAACAGTTTTACCTACCAACATATATCTTGCCTGGGATCTGAGACTATGGATGGATATTAAATCTAGTCCCTAATGTCTAATCAATGTACAATGATAATTTCAGTGGTTATTACAATGCTGTGTGTCCTGTTTTGCACCCTAAATAGCCCATCACTGCACAGGTCTCATCATTAGACAGCAGTAGAAGTATTTATCTTGCCAAATTAATGTAGTATTTCTGTGGTACCGACTTAGTTATATTTTTATGTATCTGCAGTAAACAAGTCTGTGGCCACAGTAATTTTTTTCCTGTTTATTGGTGTTATACATCCAGAATTATCACACAGAATACCTATCCAGAAGACTAAAACCTAGTATAAAAGGTGTGTAGAACCAAGCTTGTTTTGAAAAATGGGATGTAGAATGTAAAATTATTCATGCAAGTTTCAGTTCTAATAATTTATTACCTAAGCCACTGCTGTGGTGTCTGAAAGCAGAAAATAATACGCCAAGCCTTTGTTTTATAAGAATGGGTTGCCCATGGAGATGGTGGAGTCTCCACCCCTGAAGGTGTTTAAGCAAAGCCTGGATGTGGCACTCAGTGCCATGGTCTGATTCATAGGTTGGACCCAATGATCTCAAAGGTCTTTTCCAACCTAGTTAATTCTCTGATTCTGTGATACTTCTGCAGTGTATGGTTAATGCTTTCCACTGCAAGCTCACACTGAATTAAGTTTATGCTGATGGGTTCAATGACCTGATCAAATGAAACTTTTAGAAGTAGAGAAATAATCAGAATTGTTTTCCATAAGAACTGATCTTGAGGATTTTTCTCACTATTCTGAATGAAGTGTTAAACAATATTTGAAATACCTATTAATGTGTCTTTAAGGTCAATGTAGAAGGAAAACTTTAAAGTACCAGTGGCTTTAATTTTAACTGAAATACCTTTCTGTGATCCTGTCATGGCTATTTTCTTACAATACTACCATGAATAATAGTAATTCTATTAATTCATGAGCAACATAGAAAGGGTATCTTAAAATTACACTGTGACTTGTATTTCACTGTATAAAAGACTTTTTACTTCATGCTGTCCGTGGTAAACATCACTTGTATAACATGTACCATGGAAAATGTGTAGAGAAATGTACACAATAACTTGGGACAGGGAAGGAAACAGCACTTCCTAAATTTGGAGCACTCAACTTCTAGCTCTCTGTTTTATAGATTCCTTTATTTTTTCAAGTAATTACAATTAGCAGATTTGTATCATGCTTAAAATATTTTCTAGCAAAGCTCCTAGATACTAAATAAACTAGATATAGAAAATATACTCAGCAAAAAATCATTAAAATCCTTGCAACAGTATCCCAGAGACAGCCCATTCCTCCTGATGATCCGTGTTACCAGTTCGTTGAAATTTTATTTTTTGTAGGTTATTTTGCTGCCTGTGCCTGTTATCGTGCTTACTGCTCATCTGTTTAGATAAGACTGGTCTCCTTTTATTGGGAACACAGTCTAGTTTGATTCTTTATAGATTAAAGCAGATCATTAAGTATAAATCTCTCAGAGTATTCAGTCTCATCATAGGCTATTTTCAAGCATCATTTGCAGGAAGATAAAACATGACAGTGATTTATGCTGTATTTTGAGACTATAAATCTCACTGTGCACTTTCATGTATCTTTGCAGAACAAAGAATTTCTTTATTAATGCTTTCATAGTGATCAAAAAAGTATAAAAGCACCATTCTTTTGTTTAATGTTGTGTTCTTTAGAGTCTAAGAGTTGGATTATGCAGACTGTTGGACTCAAACCTGCAACACTACACCATCAGTGTGTAGGCTTTTTAAACCATATAAATCACAATTCAGTTCTGTGCATATTTTATGTTTGGGAGACTGGGAAAAGTTTTGTGATTGGAATCTGGTCTCTAGGCATGATGATAACACAAAGCACTATGTATGCCTAGAAACAGGATGTGGCCATTAAGAAAATGGATAAAAGGGCAGTGAGAAAATAGGGTGTCTTAACTGACAGCAAAGAGGGAGACTTTCAGAGTATTTTAAAACTACTTCTGTGGGGAAAATAACAACCTATGGGAACTCAGTATAAAGTGGGTTTATTTTACAAATATTATTTGTGAATGAGGAAAAATGTTAGTGAGAAAAAGATTTTTTTTAAAATTTGAAAATTAATTAAATGATATTAAAATTCTACCTCTGAGTACCTGTCTCTGTGTTGACAATGATATTGTGTCATATGAACCTTAAAAACTGAGGGGAATTTGCTTGCCTGGTGTTTCAGACTCTTTATCTACAGAAGTATTTGCTAGTTAAGTGCCTCTTCCCCTACATGATAACAATTTTCTGAATTCGTAAGTGCAGAACAGATTTGTCTGAAACATACCATTTTGTACTCCAATGATTTTAGTTTATTCTTAATTACATATTAAGCATAACTTTAGTTAAAGGTCAAATATTAAACACGTTCAAAAAGATCAACCATTCTATTACACAGAACAAAAGCCACATTTTGTCAGGAAGAAGTTACTGGCAGAAATCTTGTTTTTAACCTACTGTACAGCTTAAGCAGTAACACTTTCTTGGAAAGGGTTAGTCCTGTGAATTGCACATCTGTATCTGAAGTTCCACTGGATACGTTTTAAATGCAGTATTAATTGATTTATCTTTTGCATTTGACTTTCAGGTCCGTATTTTTACCTATCTGATTGGAAGAGAAGCTGCATTTGCTGATAACCTGAAGTGGATGGCCTGTGCTAACAAAGGTTGGTTAACCTTCTGCTGTGAAATCCTTGTTTTCAAAACACCTGAGCTGAGCCCTCCTGCACATCTGACCCTTCTACACATATGGTGCCCCTGGCAACTAATCACAGAGGATGGGTTGTTTTCTTTTTCCCAGAAAATGAAAATACTTAATTATTTTGTAACATACAATTTAAAGAGCAAAAAACCCCAATTTGAAATTTTCTTCCTTAAAATATGTATGAAGCTTTTAAACTATGTGGTCTTAAATTTTTATTCAGAGAACAAACTAATTTCAAAGCATTTGTTCTCTTCTATCTGTTATTACTCAGAGTGAGTTTGGTTTCTAAGAACATTGGGTACAAGTCCTGCTGAGTTAGGCATGGCATGTAAAACACCAGACATCCTGTCCCTTGAGGAACTGACAGTGTAATTGAAAAAAACCTGGTTTATATCCTTTAAGGAAAAGAGCATTAAAACATTTAAGATGCTGAGATGCTACAGTAAAAGGATTGACTAGTGTAAGTAGGAATGCTTCAGGAAAAAAACAGCCCCAAACCCCAATTAATCTTCAGGTTTTCCTTTTTCTTTCCTCTTGGGGGAAAAAAAAAAAAAGTTCTTTTTTCCATTGTGCCACATTACATTATGATGAATTGCATCAGGTGCTATCCATTTAGTCATTATTTCTTTAACTACTGTTATGTCCAGCTGATGGAAATTACTCAGTTTGAAGTCTTGTCTTAATCAGCTAATATTACACCATAATTTAGTTTAAATAATAGTATAAGAATCCTTTGAAGCATCTTTTTTGAAGACAATTTAATCAACAAAATCTTTTAACTTTTTAGCCCAGCTCCACAAATTCATAAAGATCTAAGTACAGCAACTCAGAAATTAGGACCAGGCAATGGAGGCTGCCTTAGCAGATCATCTGGTCCACGTCTTCCTTATTCCCAGAGGGGAAAAGTGGTCACCTTTGTCATTCTTCTGGACTACTTTGTTCTTTTCAGAGCCATGTTGCTTTGAGTCAGAGTCTTACTCATATGAATCAACTAAACAGCTTAATGACTGTTACTTCTATACATTTATTTCCCTCTCAGTTTAATGGTTACAATACCTGCTCTCTGATAGCTTATAATGTAAAAATCTTCTACCTCTAATCATTAATTAAATATTTTTTTTCAGCTTTGAAAATCACAATTGGAAACAGCATGTCATGGTCAGACAGTTCAGGTTTAGATTTTTCCTTGCAGTTTTCACTTACAGCTTGTCCATTTTATTTCAGTGAAATGAGGGATTACAGCACAGCAGATGAGGAGTGTAGTAAAGCTGGTCTAAAGACTGGCTGAATAGCAGGACTGCAGTTTACTCCTTGCATGGGTGGGCCAAAATATGTTGTTGTCATTGAGGGTGACTGACCCTAAAATCAATTTTCCTTGCAGTGATTTTCCCCTTGGAAGCACAGCATAGATGAAGGCTGTTTGCAGGGTTTCCAGCTGACTGGACTGTGCCCAGCAGCCCTTTCCTTCAAAACGGGTCACAGGGGAAATTCAAACCACCTTGCAAAACTTCTTTAGCTTCTGAGTTCTGATTGTGAAACCTTGAAAAACCCCAAGCATGTTTCTCTGTTACATTTTCCCGTATAAGTAGGGCATATCTAGAGGGAGCTTTCTTAATGAAGCAAAACACCAAAGCATTTAAAATACATTAGAACAGTCAAGATCCCCCAAATCCCTCTAGAGCGGTTTGTGAAATTTGCAGTGACTTACTCTTCTGTATCATAAGCAAGTGCATATTAAGGAAAACAGGATTTACTAAGATTCTGAAGTGAACAAAGGTGGAAATTTCCTTGTGCTTAGTGTGCATGTGCCAGATGTTAGCAGTAACATCTAGGACTTAGAAATGACAGGCACTGCCTTTCCCTCAGCATCACTTCCAGCAGAAAGCTGTAGAGATGAAGCTGAGAGTTAATGCATTACTTGCTAACAAAACAGCTGGGATTATTTTTATTTTTCTTTTTTTTTTCAGTAAACTTCACTATTGCAGTAGGAATTTGACAGCCTCTGTTTTACTTATTTGGTTTTTTAAACGTTTGTCCCTGGTCATCACTGTGCTTGGCATATTATGAAAGGCACAAGGGATTGGATTCATCAGTACAAAGGAGCAGAGGCTGAGAAAGCAACGGAGGGAAAAATGCTTCAGGTGTCGGGGAGCTGATAGCGGCTGCAGCTCAGGCAGGGGACAGATCCGCCCCGAGGCAGGCTGTGCCCCGGCTGGAGCAGTTTACAGACTTTTCTGTCAGCAGAGGAGAGCTGTGTGCAGGAAGCCCCCGTGACATCCATCCCCATTATTAGCAGGACCCCAGCCCCTCCTGCCCCGGGGGCTCTGGGGCGGCAGGCAGCCAGTTACCGAGCCTGTTCACCTGCTCCAGGGGCTCCTGAGGGGGAAAGGGGGGAACCTCCACGGGACTTTTACAGCTGCACTGAAACAATGAATTCACTCCTTGGTCCTTACCCAGAGGATTTTTTAATTCTGCTATTTTATTAGTCGCAAGAGTATTGCATCTTTTTTGCACGGTGCCCAGGAAACGAAGAGTACTGTGCTCCATGTGAAAATCAGCTGGAGGCATTTTGAGAAGTTATCAGTCTGATGGTGGACATTTAGAGCAAAACAAGCCCAACGTGCAGGGACTGTTTAATGGGGAAAGGCAGCTCACATGCAGAGCATCAGTGTCTGTCTTTTACCACATTGTTATACGTCTCTCATGCTTGTCATTACCAAGTCTTACCCATTTCCTTCACGAGATTTTCCTGCTGGGGAGGAAAAAAAAGCTAGTGCTGACTGTGAAGGGGCTCTGAGGTGGCACAATTCACTCAGGAGGGCACTGGGAAGCAGGTGCTGGAATGCAAACACTGAAGCGTGGGCTGGCTGCTATTGCTGACATGGCCTCAGCAGCCGCGCTCGAGGACTTCAGAGCAAGCCTTCATCTGGTGATTAAACCATAGGAACTGTAAGGGTTCTAATTCTGTGGGGTATCTCTGATCTCTAGATACGAGATGTAAATTTAGCAGTGTAGGAGGGTAATTCTTGTGAGTTATGTATAGCTAGAAACAGATGAATTGTCAAAAAAACTAAATTAAAAAATAACTAAAAGCATGATACCTGATGTTGTTCCTAGCTGTAATATAACAACTTTTGGTAGGGTTTTCCCATTAGGTGAAGATCGATAAATATTTTCCCTTGTCTTTGAAACATCTATTTCTTTATTAAGTTTATACAAAATTAATTCCGACTTACTGTCTCTTTTAGTCTTAGGAAATTAGGCTAAAACCTGTTTTCTCTATTGTGCAGTTTAGACATATGATTTGCAATACTGCAACAAGGGATGAATCCTTTGTCTGTAACATGCTGCCTGGAGATTTCTTTTTAAGTTGTGATATGGCAACATTCTCAGAAATACTGCAAAGAGAAATACCAAAAGTAAAGGACGTCCCTACTTACAAATAAGTGCTCAAATAGGTGTCCCTGCTCATGTTGGCTGTGCCTGGTCCACAGGGGGCTCTTCTAAAAGAAGAAAATGCAGCAGTACCAGTGTCTTGTAACATGTATAAACCTCCATGGCACAATGCTGACGTGTTTCAGATTGGGTTCTGTTTTCTGTTTATTTTTTTCTTTTTGTTTGAGTAATCTAGCTAATTTTTTTGCTTGAAATTGTGACATAAAAACACTTCAGGAGACAGACAGGATGTTCATTTTACATGCATTCTTTATCTCAGAGGTAATTTATAGGCTGTGATTAAAGAACTTTCCAAGCATAGGCATCCAGGAGCTTCTTAATGAGTCTTTAAGGTTTTGATTTTAGTGAAGTATGATAATAAAAAGAATTAACAGATTGTGATTCTGAAGCATATGGGTAACAAAATACTACTTGATTAAAAAAGTCTTTTCTATCACCTTAGATACAATACAAACTTCTTCAAGTACTTAATCTCCTCTGACTTTTCAGACATAATAATATCACTTTATATATATATAATATAAATTATATATATCACATAATGTGCTTATGTATATTAAGTATCCGAGTGCAGGAGTGATCATATTGTTCACTGGATACTACCCAGTGCCAACAGATCTCTGCTTCAAATGTAATTCTGAAAAGAGGCACATCAAAATTCAGTCACTCTGAACTACTTTGGGAAAATATAGGTCCTACCTGTAAAATGAGGATTCACACAGTTGTGAAGTATTTTGGATCCCTGATTAGAAGCCTTATGAACCACAGTGTGTACATGTACATGTGTTTATGTACAATTTATGAGGTTCTCTATGTGAATAGTTGGCCAATAAACGTATTTTGACTATATAGTGATATTTTCACCAAATTAAAAGGACCAAATACTCACTCCAGTGTGGTTCATTACTCACACAACAGAGAAACCTGTTCTTTGAGCTCCCAAAATTGGAGCAGGCAGCATTTCAGAAAGAGTAATATATACATTGCTTGTTCTCATGAGTGTTCCACTAATTCAAGAAAGTACACTATATTTTGAGATTTTTTAAACCATAAACATAGGATTCTGCTTTCTCAAGTACAGGTTTCCTAATCAAACTTATGTCAGTCATTTTACTCTGTGGCTGAGTAGAACCTGAAGACAAATGATAGCCCTGTTCAGAAGCAAGAGATGAACTTTACTATTATGTGTAGTAGTCATTTAACACCCTTACACAATACTGGACTTAGTAGAAAAAATAAAATATCAAATAAATAAAATTCCTTAAACTGAATATTGAATATTTAAACAGTATGAATATTATACTGTAACTAAGAATGACATATTCATATGCCAAATATTCAATGGGAATATTTGAGACCATACTATAATCAAATTGGTTTAAAAACCCACAAACAATGCATCACTTCTCTTTATTATCAAGTTGAAGATGTCCATTAGACTACTACTATGACTTGTTTCATTTTATAGATGTCTGCTGAAAAGTCCGTTCTTTCACTGTGCCTTAATTCACACACAGATAAAATTCATGCAGAAACACCCATTCTGTAGTGTTTGAACCATGGGCTGGTGTATAGATTCGGAAAGTTCTAGATTCAGACAGATCATCTTTACTGTCTTGCCAACATCCCCCCCATCTACAAAAACACAGCTCAAAAGCTCTTTGCAGCTGCCATGTTCTCTGCTGAAAGTTAATAAAGCTTAATATTGCAGCTCCACAGAAGCTGTGATCTTGTCAAATGATTAAAACTGTAGTGAGGTCCCTTTCATGTTGGTCTTTTCTCATTAACGGAAAGTAAATGAAGGCAAGTGATGCATTTAAATAAGGCCTGATGAAATTTTAGCCTTGAAATTTGTCAGTCCTTCATCACTCTTGCATGATGTGGGCTCCAGATGCCAAGTTTGTGATGTATAAAGATACTTGACATCTAAGCACTGAAAAGGGAGTGGTGACAGCTCAAATAGCTGAGGCCTCTGCTGTTCTCAATGCTGTCAGGTTGGAAGAGATGCTTTAAAGGATTAACAAGGCTGTGATCACCTAACCAAACAATTCTAGTTGTAGTCTACATTTTCTGTGACCTGCCATATCTGTAAATTACATATTGCTTTTTTAATTTCAGTCACATTGTGTAGGGATGAATGTTTCAGAGCATACTCAATGACCATTCTGTTACTGTAGTTCTACTCCATCATGTTTCTTGAAGCGAGAAAAAGTGGGTGAGATATACTTGGGCAGAGATAATACCAGTTCTAAATTTTAAAGCAGATAGCACTAAAAGAAAAAAGCCCAAACCATTAAACAAAAGAAAGTAATCTTGAAATAAAAGTTTAGTACAGACAGTGCTATAGCAGTGCTGGAAAACCTGGCCTTGAGGGCTGTCCAAAGGTTTCATAGACATCTGGTTTCACCAATTATTGCTGTTTGAGGCTTCTGATAAAACATCCCTCTTTTGTATTTTTTCTTTGGAAATAAACAAAAAACATGACAGACATAAACCACAGCATACTTCTTGAAAGCTTCCTTTATTTGTTCTCTCTGGTTCCTAACTTGGAACTGTGTGTTCTCACAGGGTTCTTTACTCAGATCTCTACCTTGGCTGATGTGCAAGAGAACGTTATGGAATATCTCCATGTCCTCAGCAGACCAAAGGTTATTGACCAGGAGCACGATGTAGTGTGGACTGAAGCATACATTGACAGCACTGTAAGTCTGAGTGATAAAGCAAAAACACTGTGGTAGAAGCACTCATTAGGAATCTGCTTTCTGTTCCTGGAATGTGCTAACTCAGTGTAAGAACTGGGACTTGATATCCCTATGCTACCAGCAAATAATTCCATATTACTGAACTTTAGCAGATATTTATACATTGTAATTACAAGGAAGATACTGAAACAAACATAAGTTACAGAATAATTTTGAGGTTTATGATGTCGAAACCTACATTTCTTTTATTAATCAAAAATGGGCATTGAACAGATATTGATTATATTAAGTAAATATTTTTTCTATATGTTTTAAAACATGTCAATGAATATGTGGGTATAAACACACAGACTGACAAGTATCAATATTTTTAGTGTAGAAAGGTGAGTCAACATCCAGGGGTCAACTGTGATATCTTGGGGAAGAATATTGAGAAGATTCTGCCTTTTAAAGTATATTGAATGGGTGATTTGTTAAAATAATTGTCATAATTATCCAATTTGTCATCCCTGTGAAATATTAGAGTTAAAGCACAACTTTTATTATACAGTGACTGAGCTCTTGTGTTACTTCTGTATCATGTGTGGTAAATCATCAGATTTGCAGGTAAAGGTTGATCATTTTCATGGATTGGTCTGAAATAGAGTTTTATCTATTTTCTTTTTCTTATTATATTTCCTTTGTTCTGAGTAAAATATTTTGGTTGGTATATTATCCACAGAGCAAGAGTTTGTACAAATGTCTGCCATTTAGTACAGGAGATGCCAAGTATTCTATATAATGGATAGAAGATCACAAATTACTCATGGCACAGATGTTCCCTTCTTTCTGTTTTAAATTTTTACTTGATGGGTAAGGTGGGAGAATCTCACCAGCTTCACTCTGATATTTGGTGGGTTTTGTTTGTTTTGGGTCTGTGTTGCTTGTAGATGGTTCAGTCTTAAATCTATACAAAACCACCCTGGGAATAAAGCTTTTATTTCATTTTCACAATTGTTTAGGCCTTTTCTAGTCCTCATTTGTGGCCATGGGTAATGTAAAATAAATACATAAACTGCAGCTATAAAGGAGAAACAAAAAGTTAATTGCTTTAGGGGGAACTAACTTATTTCTGTTTCCTTTTGAAAAATAATGTATTCATCCAGTCTCTCCTTTGCTCTCTTTCTTTTATTGAACCATAAGATGAGGTGAACAGAAAATATGTTTTATTACTGTGCCTTCAGGGCATCCCACAAAATGGGGAGATGACCAGGAGATCTTGTCTCATTCACTTTTTTTTTAAACATTTGAAGTAATCAGTGTGTGACTGCTGAAGGGAGTTTGTGTATTTACTAGAGAGAGTAGCAGGAGGACACTCAGGTAAGTGGTGTCCTGGTGCAACTCTCTGCCTATGAATCGTTCATTAAAAGTGTTGTAAACAAAACCTTCCTCCTTTCTCAATACCAAGCCGTCCCCTCTACCCACCAACAAAGTACAAATTGCTGCCTCAGAATTTGACACTTTACTCTTGCTTTTGCCTGTTAGTCTGCTTTTCCTCGACCTTTGCAGGGAGAAAAATACTCATAAAAATTAGTCTAACTTTCAGTGATTCTCCTGTAGGTTATGGAAAAGCTAAGGGAAATTAACAACTTAATGTTGTGTGAAATGCTAAGTGAATACAGCAGAGGTGAGTAAAAGCAAGTGAGTTTAAGAACGCTAGAGGGAGTGTAGAGCGGGAATCCTGAGAAACCAGAAAACCAAAGACAATGGAGCTGTTAAAATCTTGAATAATAGAACTGCTTGAATCCAAACAAAAAGTCTTTTGATACAGTCAAAACACTTCCAGGTTCTTCTCTTTATGTGCTCTTGTTTTCCTACTCTCTTGACTAAACTAATCAATGTCACTGTGAACACACATATACATACATATATATGTGTGTGTGTGCCCTCATGTACATACATGGACACATATGTTTAAAGTGTATGAAAGCTCCATTCAGGACCCTAATGGGTTGGATTTAATAAGAAAAGATTGAAAAATAAAGTACCATTATCTGCTTAGTTGCAAACTACCTTTTCCTCCCTCCCGCACTATTCTTCCCACAAATAAAACCCCTAAAACAAAAACAAACAAACAAACAAAAAAACCAGTCAGGCAAAGGAACAGGATAAATTAGTGTAGTCACATACAAAACTTGAAAATAGGAATGAAGGGAACCTTTTACCAAACAGACTTGCTTCTGCCTCAGCTAAATCTGCCTGAGTGCTATTTTCAGAGACAGATTCCCTGGCCATATCTAGTGCTTTGACACTGGAAGTGCTGTTAAAATAATCCTCTTCATCCCCTAACTTGTTGATGTTCACAGACAGTTTGTGTGGCTGCTGCTTGGACCTTTCCCAGTTAAAAATATTAGCAAATTTCCAGATAGCTTAAATGTCCTTATCACCCAGCAGTGTCTGAACAGCCAGGGTTAGATTCCCAGGGCTACATTTACGTGGTTGCACTCAGTGTCACTGTGCCCTGACAGCATGGAATAGACTTCCCTGTTCCCTTCTCACCAAACAGCAGAGCTAACTGGCCAGCTGTGCTGTCTCTGAGCAAGCAACATCAGGCTGTAACATTTAGGATCCAGACAGAAAGAAGCTGGACCATAATAATCTTAGGATAGAAAATACTTCCCCTGGCACCTCAGACTGTTCTCACCCAGTAGTAGTGCAGGATAAAGTCATCTGTGAAAGCCAGAAGTTAGTTCATTTAAGTGTTTGATACCATTTAGGAATACTTCCAGAAGAATTTTGCTACTAAAACAAAGCATCTGTGTCTGTTCACCTTTCCTGTAAGAGGATGTCTGCAAAATGTTCATACAGCTGACTCTTCAACATGGCTTTGGCACTCCTGAGGAGCTTCACATACCATTAGAAAAACGACCTTTATAGAAGTGGAGATGTCTGGCAAGATGTCACATGCAGAAAGCATGACATGGAACAACCCTTATGTGTGTCAGGGCTGTGTCCTTTGGCACTGCAGGATTGATAGTTGATGGAAAGTAACTGAGTCAAGGCCTCTCTGGAGACTCCTTGCTTCCCTTTTTCCTGCCCCTAGACCTTTTTCTCTCCCCAGTGTTTCCTGTCTTTCTGAAGAGGTAACCAGATAGCTTCCATGCTATTTTAGTTACCCTTAATCAGAAAATTTTTAGTTACCCTTAATCAGAAAATTTTTTGTGTTTATTTCCTTTAAACCCAGGATTTCATGTTGGAAAGATGATTATCACTGTGTAAAGCCTCATTTCTTTCAAAACCAGGACTTTTGACACAGGAGTGATACAATTTTAAGAAGTGTTACTGGCTCTTGGAGAAACAAAAGATTTCTGGAAAAAATTTGAATTTAGGTCTGTGGAACTGATTGTACTTGGTTTTAGTACTCACTTGGGAAACAACCTTTAGAGGATTATCTTGGGTTAATTCTAAAGTCAGCTTCAGAATAGTTGGGAAAGCTAGACTTGTAACAGCCCAGTAGTTTAAGTGCTGCCAATACCTTCAGGCTAAAATGTTGGAATTGAAGTATGTGATATGTACCAGCCAGCCTCCTGTCTTCTGGTTCAGAGTCCCCTGAGTCCAAAGTCCACTGTGAAGTAAAGCCTTTAAAAGCCATTTCTAAAATGCTTATGATGGGTTTTACAATTACATTATTACGTATGTGGTAAAAAAATTTCAATTTATCCATCTTCATCCTTAAAAAAAAATCAAGTACTATGTAGGCATACTTTTTACTCTGATCCAAGTTCTTTGCAGAAATGCAGCAGAAATTATAGGAAGCTCATGCCTCTCAACTGTCACATCAGAATCCAAATGTTTTGTGCATGAAAATTTAAATTCTAGAATACAGTTCTACTGACAGAGGAGAATTATGAACCAGTTCCAGAGAGACACTACATATATATATCTCTCTCTATATATATATAGATATATATCTATATATATATAGATATATATAGATCTATATATCTATATATATAGATGGACAGAGTTATAAGAGAAGGTCCTCCAGACTGAAAGCTGTTACACTAGGCGTATTTTTCTATCCAGGACTTTCTGGTGAGGTATTAAAATACTGTTTAGAGCTTCTTCCATTCACACAGTTTTCTTTGTGTTCAATGCACAGAAGAGCTTTTATGAAGTAACAAAAATAAAATAGTACCCTATTTCCACTAGCTTCTATTCCCAGAGATATCTTCAAGTAACTTTTGGTGGCACAAGTTAATTGTGCTATTATAATAAGTGGGTATATTTAGCATTTCTATAACAGTAAGGGATCCCCAGGCATCTATTTCAAAAAAGTAACTTCTAGATTGCAGTACTGGTAGGCATTAAAATGCATCAGTGTGTTCAGAATGTTCATGTACATCTAAAGTAATTAAATGTTGGTAATCACTGCAGAACTGAATGTCAGCAAGTGTCCATAATCAGCAGCTGAGACAAGAAAATTTACACACAGTAATTTTTTTTTTTTTAAATACACTAGGAACTAGAAATCTGTGTTGCTTTTTTTCCAATCCCACTTTGGNTTAAGTGCTGCCAATACCTTCAGGCTAAAATGTTGGAATTGAAGTATGTGATATGTACCAGCCAGCCTCCTGTCTTCTGGTTCAGAGTCCCCTGAGTCCAAAGTCCACTGTGAAGTAAAGCCTTTAAAAGCCATTTCTAAAATGCTTATGATGGGTTTTACAATTACATTATTACGTATGTGGTAAAAAAATTTCAATTTATCCATCTTCATCCTTAAAAAAAAATCAAGTACTATGTAGGCATACTTTTTACTCTGATCCAAGTTCTTTGCAGAAATGCAGCAGAAATTATAGGAAGCTCATGCCTCTCAACTGTCACATCAGAATCCAAATGTTTTGTGCATGAAAATTTAAATTCTAGAATACAGTTCTACTGACAGAGGAGAATTATGAACCAGTTCCAGAGAGACACTACATATATATATCTCTCTCTATATATATATAGATATATATCTATATATATATAGATATATATAGATCTATATATCTATATATATAGATGGACAGAGTTATAAGAGAAGGTCCTCCAGACTGAAAGCTGTTACACTAGGCGTATTTTTCTATCCAGGACTTTCTGGTGAGGTATTAAAATACTGTTTAGAGCTTCTTCCATTCACACAGTTTTCTTTGTGTTCAATGCACAGAAGAGCTTTTATGAAGTAACAAAAATAAAATAGTACCCTATTTCCACTAGCTTCTATTCCCAGAGATATCTTCAAGTAACTTTTGGTGGCACAAGTTAATTGTGCTATTATAATAAGTGGGTATATTTAGCATTTCTATAACAGTAAGGGATCCCCAGGCATCTATTTCAAAAAAGTAACTTCTAGATTGCAGTACTGGTAGGCATTAAAATGCATCAGTGTGTTCAGAATGTTCATGTACATCTAAAGTAATTAAATGTTGGTAATCACTGCAGAACTGAATGTCAGCAAGTGTCCATAATCAGCAGCTGAGACAAGAAAATTTACACACAGTAATTTTTTTTTTTTTAAATACACTAGGAACTAGAAATCTGTGTTGCTTTTTTTCCAATCCCACTTTGGATTTGGTTACATGCTCTAACCTTCCTTTTGTGGCCAGCTTCTCTTAATCTCTAAGAATTTACAAGTCTTTATCAGAGAATGTCATCACCTCCAAGTGCTTCTGAGGTTCCTGTGGGAATTTCCTTTTCTCACTTTGACATTTGAGTGAATTGGGTTAGGGAAGAGAAATCCCATGCACAGATATCAGGCCTTCCATCAGGTAGCCTTGTTCATAAATAAGGTTCTTCAAGCTCTGCTTCATCTCCCACAGATCTCAGTGGTCTTTTGAAAGTTCTGATATGGGAGAAAAGTAGAAAGTAGCCCAGGAAATGCCTTTGTATCAGCACTTCAGTTTGGATTAATTTTCCTGGAAAAGTACAGCAGTTCTGACCATTTCACCTTGAGGCTTCCATGGGAACACAGTTGCAGTCCAAAGCTGCAGCAGTGACAGTCTGATGTGTCTGCACTGGGACCTCGCAGACCCGGGACAGTGCCTGAGCCATTAGTGCTGGTCAGTGCAGCTCCTTGTGCACACGTCAAAAACCTGTGACAACAGGTTATGCACACTTTGATGGGCAGGTGCAATATCTCTTTTTGCTGATGATTAGTGCACTGTCTGTGGAAATCTTCACTGACAGTCTCATAAAAAAGAAAGCATTTGAGCCAAGGGTTTTATGAGTTCCATGGCCCAAAATTTTCAGTTGCTATAATTAAGTAGTCTAATTTCCTCCCAAACAGCTCTAATCTGTTTGTTTTACTGCTGGGTCTAGAATAAATGAATTATCATGAAACACATGAACTGTTTCAAATTCAGTAAGATCTGTGTCAACTGTCAAAGCATAATGAGTTCTGGAGATAGTCAATGAATGAACCTCTAAACTGAATAGAATTCATGCACTCCAATTGTCTTTCAATACAGCTCAAAACAACAATGGATGTTGTTCTTTTATGTTAGAAAATGAACATCTGATTTACTCCTGCTCAGCAGCAGGGTGCTCATCAGTGCAGGGAATGTTGTGCCATTCATATTTGTGCTTAGTTCCCACATTCACACACCAAGACAAGACTCTGGGTGTAGTGTGTCCCGATGAAACACACAGATTGAGACCCCTGAAATCAAAACTAGGGCATGTACAGGAAAATAAAGCCCATAAGGACCTAGTGGAGATATGGACACTTAATAATGATTGCTCCATGGAGCAGAGCTCGTGCAAATAAGGCTTCATCCCAGGGAGCACCTCTGCACTAATTATGTAGACAAGAATGTGTATCTTTCAGCTTTTTGAAGGAAACTCCTTCTTCTGATAAATTACATGTTTGTTTTCCTCCACTGCTAATGCTGGAACTTACAGTATTAGGGCAATTTCCAATGATTGCATTAAGCAAAGACTATTACTACAGAGAGCTAATTGCTAGTTGTCAAAGTCACAGAAAAACTCTTGTAAGGAAATAGCAATACTTAGTTTAATGAATTAACACTTTTCATGTATATTACTCTACATGGTATTTACACTGTAAACTGCTATAAGTGATACATCAAAAAGATGTTTAAAACATCAAAACCAAAACCAAAAGTCCTGCACTTAAAGAGGAACATAAAATTTCCTGCTGGGGATGTGGAACATGGAATGCCATCTGTATTACATGGCACTGAGAAAACTGATTATGTTTGGACCTCTATTTCATAGCAGATGGGTTCATTAAATTTAATAGCCTCCAGAGCCTTTAGAAACAGTGTTAAAAACATGTGGAACATGCTGAGACACTTCACTTCTCACCCCACAGTCATTATAACTCTGGCACAGACTATAAATATTACACTACTTTATTTCCATTGAATCGGATTGCTATTATAATTATTTTTCATAGGGTACATTTACATGAGAAATGCAGAATGCAATTTGTTCTCCTCAAACTTTGAGATATGCAGTTGGTGTCTTTAAATGCATTTTACAGTTCTTTGCACTTGGAGGCTTTTATATGGAATTTATTTTTATCTTCCTGCGACATCAGGAAGCAGCTGTAATGCCACGGCAAAGCTGGGTCTTAAGCAGCTCTGCTCCCAGTGTGGTGCAAATAAGACAAGCATTAGGTTAAACCATCGAAGGGAAATCACAGGAGTGTTACCTTGGCTTTTAGCTATATATGGCCAAAAGATTATCTTTTCTAGTATTTTATTATTCTGTATGATGGGGTAACTTCAGTTTGACCTTGGTCTCTGTTGATCTTTTATCGCTGGATAAATATCTAAATATCTAATTTTGAATCAGATTAGTTCCTACAGAAATATTGCTTTAAACAAAGTAAAGTCTCATCTCTTTTTGAAATATTCTCAGTATTTGATAGATAAAGGATTGTTTTACTATTTTGTTTTTTATTTTAAATAATAATTCCAATGAAAACAAGTAAGTTTTACCATGTTTGAGTGCTTTGACACCTGTCTAACCTTCTTTCACATCTTCATTTACTACATGTTCTGATGTTTAAACTAAATTATGGTTGAAGAAAATGTCAGCCTTGATCCCGATTTTTTTTAAAAAATAACTGTTTCCCAATAACCATATCAGCTTGTTCTTGTACAATGTAATTATCTTTCCACTTCCTTTATGCACAATCCCATGACTATCCACAGTCTTTTACTTTTTTCTAAGGTTTTTCTAAGGTCACTCTTGGTTTTGGGTTGTACTGATTGTTTTAATGTGCATTTTCTCCTTCTTCATATCACTGACTTCAATTTTGCCACTGACCAGTGCTGATATTATTATTATGACCTGCCAATTTTAATAAATCACCAAAGTCCTACCACAGTAGATGATGGATGATTACAGGATTAAATAACGATTCCTTCCTCATATAATTTACAGTTAAAGTAATAGGTAAGAATCACCAGTTGCTTGGAAAGGGCAGAGAATGAAAGGACATGGTAAGACAGGGTAGGTCAATGCAATAATTGATTACTGGTCTTTCAAATGCTAGTTTCCACTTCTACAGATTTCCCACACAAGTGTCCAGGTCTCAAGACTCATGGAGTTCTTTCTTGTGTTTGGTTAAACTTGATTTCATGGAATTCTATTAGGAAGAAATTTTTCCTAATATCCAATCTAAACCTTCCCAGGTGCAACTTGAGGCTGCTTCCTCTCGTCCTGTCTCTTGTTACCTGGGAGAAGAGCCCAACCCCCACCTGGCTATATCCTTTCAGGTGTTGTAGACCAATAAGGTCCCCCCCTGAGCCTCCTTTTCTCCAGGCTAAACACCCCCAGCCACTCCCAAGGAGCCTTGTGCTCCAGCCCCTTCCCCAGCTCCATTGCCCTTCTCTGGACACATTCCAGCTCCTCAATGTCTTTTGTGTAGTGAGGGGCCCAAACTGAACCCAGGATTTGAGCTGTGGCCTCAGCAGTGCCCAGTACCGGGGGACAATCACTGCCCTGGTCCTGCTGGCCACACTATTGCTGATACAGCCAGGATGCCACTGGCCTTCTTGGCCACCTGGGCTCAGCTTCACCTGCTTTTGACTTACAGCCCAATGTCCTTTTCCACCTTTTCTGCCCCAAGCCTGGAGTACTATGTGGGGTTTTTGTGGCCCAAGTGCAGGACTCATCACTTTACCTTGTTGAACCTCACACCACTGGCCATGGTCCATTGATCCAGCCTGTCCAGATCCCTCTGCAGAGCCCTCCTACCCTCCAGCAGATCAACACTCTCACCCAGCTTGGAGTCATCTGCAAATTTACTGAGGGTGCCCTTAGATGCCCTCACCCAGAGCATTGATAAGGACATTAAACAAGACTGGCCCTAGTACTGATCCCAGGGGAACAGCACTGGTGACCAGCTGCCCGTTGGATGTAACTCCATTCCCCACCACTCTCTGGGCCCAGTCATCCAGCCAGTTTTTTAGCCAGCAAACAGTGCACTGGTCCAACCCAGGAGCAGCCCGCTCCTCCAGGAGAATGCTGTGGGAAACAGTGTCAAAGGCTTTCCCTCATTGACCCTGCCCTAGAGAGGTGTAATGTTTTGTAACTTGAAGTCAACTGGGTCCTCCCTGATCAGCCAGAACTGCTGATAAATAGTTGAAACTGGCTTCTGAGATGAAAACTGATTGGATATATTTGAATAAGAATCCATAGAAGTACAAATGTCAGTAGGTTTCACCTGCTGGATGTTCTCCCACCAGTTACTATGTACAAATTACAAAGAATTGTTCTGCTGGTGAATTTGATTAACAGGCGTATTCGTGCCAAAAGGATATTGGTCCCATTTGCAGACACCTGCACACTAGAGATAGAGCAGCTTGGGACAATTTCCAGCTGGGATCTGCCAATGACTTACAGTGCCTTTGACTAAGAGGACAGAAAAGGCTTTGCATTTCCTCCTTATTTCACAGGGAATTTTCTGGTTTTGTTGTGACACAGAAATAAGATCAAAAGACAAGACACTAACTAAAGAAAAAATTTGTTTCTACATCCCTATGTTCTATGATGAATCCAGCATTTAGGAGGACGGGTCTATCCTGAATGGAAGTTACTTAAAGACATTGACAACTGATAACTGCCCATCTTTTATTTTGCTGCCTATACTCTGAGTGAAATGGAGTTAATTATAAGGAAATTGTAGGTATTTTGTCAGATATATTACCTTTTTCTGGTGTGTGTTTGTCTTTAGTTTTCACATAACAGATTTTTTAGGGTAAATGATAGTGTAGGAAAGCAATGAATTTAGTACAATGTACCAAATCCCATCCTTTGATCTCATATTTATCATTCCTTGACTTTCTGGAAGGAAGAGAGCAGTGAACATGAAATGTAATTTATCTGCACTGCTGGAGTAAAAACCTGCAATAATAAGAAAGGCTTATTAAATTATTGGTACTATTTGAGCTTTGCTGCAGTGGCAGAATTCAGTTCAGAAAAAGAAGACAGAATAAAAGGAAATAATCTTCTCTTTTGTCTATTATTCTGCAGATATGGAAGTCTATAGTTATTTATAGCTCTTTTTGTATAATCAGGAGTTTTCACATACAATACACTCATACACACAATAAGCATAAACGTTGAAGTTCATGTTTATCACAGTTATTATGACTAATATTTTCTTAGAAGTTAGTAATTTGCAGAGAAATTATTCAGAAATATACTCTATTCTACAAGGAATAACACGAGGTTTCTTACTGATGTTCTTGCTTCTCGACAACAAGGTGCTTGGCCTTGGTCCACACCACTGTATTTTGCCAGATCAGATATTTCCAAGCAGGCATTTCCATGAAAGATTAGTTTAAAGATGATTTATCCAGTTGATAAATGATCTTCAGCAGCATCAATGCCATCAGGAGAAAGTTTAGAACTTGTAAGTGTTTTCTCTGGAATTCATAATAGCCATTTCACCTGTCCTGATGTCAGTTTTTGGGGATAGGAAAATGTATTCACCCTAAATATTAGTTTGCACTTGTTACTTCTAGGAAAATCATTAAAATGTGCAAGGGCTCTCTAGTAGGAGTTACCACAAGGACCCTACAGGGTCATTGCATTTAAGCACTTCTTTTACAGAATACGACTTTTCTTTTTTTTTTTTACACTACCTTCTATTTAGTGGCACATAAATACTACAACAGCATACACGTTAGAAAGTGTATACTAATATGAAAAACCAGCACAAATTACAGAGCTTTCTCATGTCCTTGTTCTGTTGCAGCCAATGAACTCTGTGTAATAAAGGCCTCAGATTTCTATGTTGACAGGTTTATTCCATAAAACTGTCCAAAACAGTGAAAGTAAACTACCTAAGTCAGTTATATGCTTGTATTCCATATGGGTTACATTTACTGATTATTCTTCTTCCTTATTTTGCTCTCTAGTAAATCAGTAGTATCTTTCATATGTACCTGGAGTTACACTGATGTAAACCAGAACACATATTCGTCGTGTCAGTTAAAAAAAAGAAAAAAAAAAAATCTTAAAGTGCTTGGATTATACTTGTGTTGACTGAGGGAACCTTCTAACATTTTGTATTAAAGCCTTAAAACCTCAGAAATTTGCATTACAGTGAATGACAAATTGTCTTTGTAGGAAAGATAAGTTTAACCTTCCTTGCCTCCTTCACCTTGTCCTTTTCATGTTATAATTTAGTTTAAGAAAATTGAGATAGTAAAATCTGATTTTGCAAAAGGCAGGGGGTTTATGTTAATGAAATTTTCGCCATGTACTACAAGATGATGGTATTTATTCCATTTTAGGTTCTAGTATGTCTAAAAACTACCTAAGGGTCTGCAAACAGCTCTAGCACTGACACAGGTGAAAGAATTTTGAGACCTTTTCTTGTGAGTTCTTGCAGTGAAGGAGGGGTAAGGTTTTCTTGACCTGCTGGATAATGCAATGAAGGAGAAGAGAGGAGAAGGTGATGGGTAATTTTGCCTTAGGCCAAAATGTTTCCTTGATCTAGATTTCACATGCAGTGCATAAAAAAATGAAAAACTGCATGTTTGAATGTAACTTAGATTATTTAGAAATGCTCTCAGATTTGTGATCTTCCAACAAATCAGACCTTTAGTCAGGCCATTGAGTCACATGGGCCTTTGGGAAGCTTCAAACTTTCAAGATGTGCAGAGTAACAACAAAAAGCTTCTTCCAGAATAAAACAGCAAGAGAACTGTAGCTCTTCCTACAGAATGAGTGAACCTTTATAGAACCTGACGAATTTGTCCTGCAGTATGAAGAGTCCATAAAATGCTCCATGGCAGTTTCAATAAAGTGTAGCTATAAAATCTCAGTGTGAAACTAGAATGGTGAGATGCATTAGCTGTGTGCTTATTAGAAGGGTATGAAGGCAGAATGTGGTCCTCAGAGCAGAGCTAGTGAACAGGATGCAGCACTGATGATGCCATTTTGTCGTTTATGATGGCAGCATTAACCATGTCTGTAATACCAATCTCCCCACAAGATGATAGAAAGATTTTATAGAAAAGAGAATCATTTTTAGATTAGGACCTTATCCAACTAAGAGATTTCATAACTTTAAATGATGGAGTGTTTTCGAAGTTTTTTTTTAATTCTTTGTTTCATCATACAGTTTAAAAATAGTGCTTTCAACAGTTAGAGACTTAAACCTGCCTTCTGATCTTGTACATCTCTGCTAGCTAATAAAATCAGTTGCTTTGCTTAGGGATGAGAACCTGAAACCACATGTTCCTAATTTGGAAACCACATGGTGGTCACCTTGCTATTAGAGCATAGTATTTTAGCATAATGTTAATTTATTTCCAAAGCACGTATTGGGCATTTGATTCTCAAATTTTTGTACAAAACCTGGACAAAATTGTCCTGGTTTCCAGGAGTATCCCTCTTCCCTGACAAAGCAGAACAGCACTTTTAAACATCTACCTGAGCTCAGTGCCTGGGCTTCATGTAGTATTTTTATGCACTGTTTTTGCACATAATTTTTTTCTTCTTTTTCTTTGTGCTTGGTCTGAACTTTTTCAGATGTGTCTTGAGATGGACTCACTAGTGTTTTGCCCTTTCAGAGGCAAATTGATAAACGAGAAAAAAGATGATTTGAAAGGGAATGAAGCTTCTTGAAAGGTTTGAAGTTCTCATTTAATTGTTGTGCATAAGCTGCATTTCCTGCTGGTTTCTGGTGCCCTTGATCTATTATCATATCTGTGGGCTTCTTCTTCTCAGCAAATGAAATGATCCTAATATTTCTGTGCAGCCCTTCTTCCTTTGAAATCATCTCCTGTTGTTTATCAGCTCAAATAATCTTATGAGCGTATGGTGTCTATCTTGTTCTGCCCTCCAGCCTCCTGCTCCATGCAGAGCAGTTCTGGGCCACTGCTTACTGACATTGCCTTCAAGGTGTTTTGTGCCAGCTAAATACAAAACCTGTACAAAATTTCTGCTCATTCAGAAGCGATTAATGGGGGAGAAAAAATACCCTATAAAATACAATAATTTTTCTGAATGTATTTGTTAGGCAGCTAAGCAGATTGTTCCCTCTAAAAATGTCCAGTATTTTAATTCTAAAAGATAATTGGTTCCAGCACTTAGAGCCTTGTACTGGTTCCAGTCTTTGCATCAAACTTCTACAATCAAGAAGTTAATTTCAAAATATTTTGGAAGGACTTGTCTTGAAGCAAGTAAGAGAAAGAGTAAGTTCCATTAATTACAACCTCCTCTCTTCCAATCCCAACTCCATTTTACTTTGCTTTGATAGTCCTAGAATCTTTTGCAGCACAGAGTCATTTCTTACCAGATAATTTAGTCCTCTAGTTAGGAAAAGCAGATAGGTTACTTTAATTGTATACACAGTCTTATTGATGAGATCCTCCTTATTGACCATGATTTTTTCCCCCATGCCTGATTTTTCTGGTCACGTTCTTGTATGCTGAATTTCAAACATTTGAAATCAATCAGTTATTTTTCTATTTTTCCCCATGTGTTGTGTGCTAAACATTTCACAGTAGTTTTGCAGGTGCCTTGTTTTGCCCTGGTATTAGCTAAAGTTTGTTTTGTCAATTACAAGTTCATTGATTCCATCATAAAGTTAAAAAAAAAAAAAAACAAAAAACTGCCACAATAAGAAGCTTAAATGAAGTTAATGGAAAGCAAAATCATCTTGAATTAAATACTGTAAATAAGTCCTGTAGGTCCTCTGATGTCAGGGCAGTTTTTTTTACAGAATACAAATATTTCTATTCTTAACCCCGAATCCTTGAAACAAAATTGTGTGAACTTTATAATGGGTCAGTTTTGTCTTCATGCCTGTAAATAGTGTCCCCTGCAAATAAGAAAATGTTTGCTTCTACAGGAAACTGCTTGACATAAGTAACTTGCTGTCTGTTTCTTCATTGCACATTTTGTGATCAGAGTCCAAAATGCTGGGAACTTGAAATGGTGCTATTTGCATGCACATGTCAGCAAAAGATTCTTCTTTATTAAATGCAAGATTCACAAGGTAAAACTGTCTGGTATGAATTGTGCTAAATTCCAGTTTTCAAAGCTAATTTATAAAAACCTTTTGTCACAGTAAAACCCTTCACTCCTGTGAGGTTGTGAACTCCACTACAGCAAAGGAGAAATTATCTTGAGTTTCTAAGAGCCCTAAAAGGCACAGAATGTTTGTGACAGTAGGGGAGAGGGACAGAGAGCAAGGGAATGGAAAATGAGCCTGGATACACCTTCCACTGCTTCTTACTGAGCAGTGCTCTGGACACACAGAAGAAATGGTATTACTTTGGGGAAAAAAGATGGAGAAAAACCAATGGTTTGGGATAATTCCACTATGCATGTTCTTATAGCCATTCCCTTCTTAGGCTGTGTTGGATGATTGCAAAACAGACTGCAGAGCAACACATCTCTTCTAGAAGTACAGTCCCATTTAATACAGTCAGGATAACATGCTAAAAATCACAAACACAATTAGCAAACCTGACTTTTTAGAAGACATTCTGACTTGCCTCACACATTCGTTAGATCAACACACTTTCATCTATCTTCAGAAAGGAGTTATCTTTAGATGTTGGTCTTACACTGATATGTAGAGCAAGTAAGATTTAAAATTGTGCAAGATCAAAACCCCACTAAACTCATTGCAGGACCCTCATTGACTCTAACAGTTATTGTGTGAGACTCTTGCTTGGGCTGGCTTTGAGGCCAGTGTCAATTTTACTGTGAGAGAAAGAGGATGTGTGACTGGCTGCTAAGAGGATTTATGATCAAGCATTGATTTTCTGTTTCTAGGAGGACTGTGAAAGGACCTGCCCATCTTCCAAAAGTGGAAGGGCCTTCATGTGAGATGAACAAATGAATGAGTGTGTGTATATGCACCTATCTTCTGAGGCTGTTTCTTTTTGCCTTCCTTCTCTTCGTCCCTTTCCTTTGTTGTAAGAGATAAAAATAGATACAATAGATACACAAATTTTAATGTAAATTGTATCACTTAGTGTCAGTGATGTGTATCTTAGAACCATTAGTTTTGTTTGGAATTGTTTATATTTAGAAAATTATTCCAATTCCATGCATCAATGTTTGTACAGTTTTTAATTAGGAAGGATATATCTACTCCATAGCAGACAAGAGCACAGTTGTATCAGTGATTTCTGTAGGGAAATATAAGCCTAGTAATGTTTATACAGAATATATGCTTGCACAAATAAGCAGAATTAACTATGGACAAATATTTCATGCTTAGGAGTTTTTAGTTATTGGTGTAATAATGAAAATAGGACTGGCTCCCTTTACACACAAGCATGAGGCCAAAATTTTGATCATGGTGTGTGGAATGCTCATGAAGTGTCTGTTTCATTGTTTCTCCTGCTTTTTTTGTAGTCATGTGCCTTATCTGTACAATTAGCATAATTCTCTAAAAAAAAATTTATTAATGAAGTTTTAACCAAACTTTGCATTTAAAACCATCAACTGGGTTTTTTCAAGTATAATCTTTCCTGTAAATATTTTGCATTCATTAAAAAGAGAACAGTTAGTTTACACAAATAAAATAATCACAGGCACAGACTCACAGAATATATGAGTATGGCTTTCTTTTCAGTTAATTTCCACATGGAGTTCAGAGGGCAGATGCAGACAGATGACTTTAATAACTGCTTTAAGAGTTGAGACTATTTAGATCCTTTTTGGGGCTGATTCTTATTTTAAAAACAAGATTCCTAGACTGCTTTAGGAATTCTTCAGTCATTTGCATTTGCAGTTAATGTATTTTAGAAAAGGTATCAAATCTTCAAAGAGTGGAGCCATTTTATTGCAAAGTTCTTAAGTGTATGTAATTTTTTATTTTGCTTGTTTTTAATTTCAATCCAATGCCTTTACGGCTCCTGTGTGTTCTCTTTTTCATATTTTACAGGAGCTAAATTCTTTCCTTTTTGTCATCTATAGGAATTCTTTTTAAAGAGAGAACTAGAATAGTAGGTTTCATCTATGTTTTATGACTCTCTTCTCCATAGCAACATTTAAATTTCCTCTGATGAGTGTACTTTGCATGCAGAGCACAATCTATCCTTGACTAAAATGCTGTAGTTACTGAAAAATATGTGGTATCACAGTAAAACAATTATGTGAACAATGAAGGATTTGGTGTTAAATCCCTTGGAAAATCAAGTGCATTTCCTTAGCGATGTTGGCCTAGTAAGCTGCAGGTTAATGTCACTCTTCTACTATTTATACTGAAATCTTAATGTCAGGAACATCCCAGTAGGAGGCTGAATTTTATTTCTTCCTCTGTGTGTGCATATAATTTTCTATGATGCCTGTAGTACTTAGACGGGGAAATAAGTGCATAGAAAAATTGCAAAAGAAAAATTATAAAAATCATAATATTTAAATGCTGTATCTAATAACAACTGAGTAAGTAGAAAGCAGAAAGTTTACATTTTCTGCTCAAAACTGAATTGCAATATTCTTTCTATTCTTTCCCAAGTTTTGCTATTTATGGGAAAAACTGAGGAAACCTGCTAGCAATGTATGAAATGTTTTGCATTTTCTCCATGTTTGCCACAGCAATTCATATCTTTCCTGAAAATGTATTTTTTAAAAGTAAAAGTTCTAAGCCATACATCCCAGGTCAAATAAAGAGTCAGTATGTGACATGGATGGGATGAACATGAACATTAGAAAAGCCATAAATTTAGCCATGCATTAAGGTTAAATTTAGTGCAGCTCAGAAGGTATTTATAGAACTGTCTGTATTATCAAAACCATATCCAGACTTGCTGATTATTTATTGACATGTTTGCAGTTGATTTGTATTGATTTGTATGGTATCTGATTTTGGAACAATCAAGTCAGTGGGGATGTTTTTCTGTGACTGGCAACTTTCAAAAGCTTGGCAGGAGAAGAGGACTGTGGAAATGAGGTCAGTGAATGTAAAATAAGAGTTTTTTATTTATTTTTCAAAGTTTTAACATAAGTAAATTGCAATAGTATACTTTTTATAACAATAACTCCGTGAAATCATTAGAAAAATAGAAATGGAAAGTTAATATTATAAAGATATGTTATTTTTGTTTCCTTAGTAATAGAAGCTGTGGGTTTTGACATAGTAAGAAACTACTGAGTATAATTTACTCTTGCAGCAGATTTTTTTGCTATTCTTCAAACAAATATAAGGTTAAATTCTGATCCAACAGAATAATAACTCTATAATTCTACTGTATTTTCCTTTAAAACTTCTAGACTTGGTTTCTTGGAAATCTAGCACATACATAATGTTTTGAATAAGTTTTAGAAACAGCTCTAAAATATTTTAAACTTTTTCTTTTCAATTATGAAATCATTTACAAAATCGGTCTTTATGAACGTCTTTTGATAAGGGTGAAAAGACAGACACTTTTATGAGGTACTTATCAGAACTACTGGTCCTAGAACTTATTCCTCCTGCTCTAAAGGCAGTATTTCAGATCTCTGGGGTTTCGTTTGGTTCAATCATATTGGTCTCACAGGTATCTGATCCAAAAAATCATGCAAAGTCCTTGATGGTGGATCCCTTTGCCTGTCTTGGGGATTTTTACCATGTTAGTAGTGTCTAACTTTTCTTTTTCTGGTAATACCAAACACATTTCCATGAAGGGCTCAAAACAATACTAGATTATTTGCAAATGTGGAAAGCATGACAGTGTGTGCAACACCAGTATTGAAAAACCTACTGCAGTTATTTATTCTGTTCTACACTGTGTGAAGGGACCCCAAGTTGACCTGAATTTAGACGTGGAATTCTCAACATGCTTTACTGGCATAAAGCATTTTGTGAACCTCAGGGGGTCTCCAGTTTCTGAGAGTAATTTTTTTACAATACAAAATAATTACAGAATAAGAAAATGTATTTAGTAAAGAAGTTTTTTCTGGTTAAAAGGTGTTTGAAAACAAATCCCACTACTTTTTTACCTGTGTTCTTGCAATGCTCCATGCTTTAGTCTTGTTCTTTAAGAAGTTTTTTAGGTTGCAGTGAAATCTGCATCATTCCATCAAGATCCCTGAGTCTGCTTTTTTAAATCAGAAAATTCTCTTAGGTTTCCCCTGGTGCTTACAGGTTGGCAGGCTCCTGTCTCTGCTGTACCTGGCAGTACAGCAAAGGTCTCTTCCTAAGCAGCTTTGTGGAGCAAGGTCCAGGTTCCTTCAGACAGCTCCTCCTCCACAGCTGGATCAGGCAGGAGCCAGCTAATGGCCAGGTGTCCTCCCTGCACTTCAGGCACTGTAATTCTAACAAAACCTGCTTTACCCAGATCCCTGGCAAACCAGGAGCAAGTCAAACAGATCTGTGTGTATTGCTCAGGAACAAGCACCTGAGGGAGGAAGAGACATCAATGGAAAACAAAAAGGAACAGGAGGTACTTTGGTGTGGCTGGAGCTGAATAAAACCACCAAAAGGGCACAGTTTAGCAGGGCTGTAGGTAGAACAGGAATGCCTGCAGTGCAGGAGGGCCAGGGAAAATCACAGTTTGCTGCAAAGCTGCCTCTGGGCGGGGTATGAAGGAAACCACACAATCAGAGGTACCTGCTGGCTTTTACACAGGCAGCTCTTACACTGTTCAATAAAGGGTCAGACCAGAGGATTATTACTATTATTGTTAGGAAAATTATTTGTTTCCCATGGCCTCCCAGAAGGAATAATGTCAGACAAAACTCTACAGTTTATTTCAAAGGAATTTGTAGCAAATATTAAACTGAATTGCTGACATATAGGACCTTGTAGCAGCCAAGTCTCAAATCAGCAATAGGATGAAAATTTATCTGATGGGAGCAAAGACTTTTTTTTTTAATTGTTGTTTGGGGTTTTTTTGAGGAAAGATCTTGAACCTGGATTTTTAAGTTTAGGTGAAATATGTCGAGAATTCCAGCCCTGGAAAAAGCTCTTGTCTGCTGACTTTACTATTCTTAATCAGGGTTGTGACTACTAATATTTCAGAGAATGGAAATTCTCTTGATTTTATAAATGGTTATAAATTGAATTGACTAATTGAATTCAGCAGCAGATAATAAAGAACTCCAGTTTGTAAATGCTTATTAATGTACTCATGAAAATAATCTGAGTAAAAGCAGTAGGGGTCACTTTGCATTCAAAAGTGTGGAGCATCTAGTTTGTGTGGTAGTTATTAATAGGAAATCCTCCCTTCAATCCATTGGATTGTAACTCCTTCACTTGGCAAAACTTGATCAAGCTACATGTACCTGACTGTATTTGGCAAATTAAAAAAAAAAAAAAAATCATATTGCATCTTTCTCCTCTTGTTTGAATGTAAATAAGAAAAAGCTTCCACTTGTCAGAGTCAAAGTAATTAACCAAGTCAAAGACTAACAAGTAGTTAAACTTTCAGAAAGGCTTTAAACTGCTCAAACCTGTTATGCAGGATTTAGGTCATGTAATTGCAATTCACAGCTATCTGCTATTTCTGCAGCAACCCCCCAGTAGTGTTCAATATAGTAATTTATTTTAGAAAAAGGCTTTTTTTGAAACATGTATAGGTCATACTTTAATGTGATCATGGTTTGTATTTTGATATTGGATCACTGCAGTTTTAGGATGAAAGAATTTTACTTGTAGTAATTCTTCCTGCCATGAATTTTGTTACATTTTATGTCATGAAAACAGAGAAATTGTGGCTGCTTGGTCCCAGTATTTGTGAATTAGAGATTGTGGGACAGGTCTCTTTCATGACACATACCATGTGGATATTAGCTTTTAACAGAGGACTGTGTTCAAGTTTGGTGGTTTTTTTCACTATTTGTTTTCATTCAGAGGAAGGCAAAAGGTCACTAGAGATCCTAAAGGTCTTTTTGCATTTGGCATCGATTCACCTACCTGTTTCTGTGTTCAGATGATGCCTTTAAAGAAAAAAATTTGAGTCAGACAAATTTTCTGAGGAGGTGGACTTAGCACAAGGCTAAAGTGCTACGTGAGTGAATTTCTCCACAAGTGTGGTGTAAGAGGAGAAGAATTCAGAAAAAGGGAAAACTGAATTGTGCCTGTAGCAGTTTGGTTTTCTGACTTCCTCCACTACAATGGGTTTTCTTTTTTCTGAAGTGAAAACAGAACCCATCTTTCAACTGTTGATAAATAAGGTCTTTTATATGTGATGGAGTCTGCTGCCTGCTCTCAATGCCTTTATACGTGAGTTGTTGCTTACAGTAAATGCTGTGCACACAACCAGGTATGGCTACTCCTGTCTAATAACATCTGTGTGGTACAAATATGCATATATGCATAAACACGTGCGTTTGATTTGCATATATGCACATATAATCATACTTGTGTTTACAGCACAGAAATGTATTGTTCTGTGCACATATTATTGTATATTATGCATGTATTGTAATCTGTTTGCATAAGCAGATACTATCTATTCACATTTTGTTGTTCTTTCCTCATGGAGGATACAACCCTCTACTTCAGTATGATTATCTCCTCTTAATGTCAGTTTCATTTAAAACTAAAACTGTCTTTATGTTGTATTATATTTGTGTACACGAAGATGGAACTACTTCACAGTTCAGGTCTGATGAGAAAACAATCCCTTTCTTGGTGCAGTAGTATTTAACAAATGTCATGGTGCTTTTGTGATACCTTGTAGAGAAGCTGTCAAATCATAAAGTCAGTTAATAAGCCTTCAATAATTTAAATCAATTGGCAATGTAAACCTAGTTCCTCTAGTTTCTTTCCTTTACGCTTTGTTTTATGTTATGTTTATACTTTTATTAATACAGCAGCTAAAGTAGCTGTTCAGATTAATTTAATGTATAATTGCTTGTTCTGTTTTGTTGTTTTCCAGCTCCCTCAGGCACAAAAGGTAAAATATTTTAATCAAATCCTAGTCATTCCAAGTAGTCACCAGTGCTTCACATTTCCATGGTGGTGTGAGTGCGGTACAGGTGGTGACCAGTGAAACTCTTCTCTGTCACGGGGGCTCCGAGCCGGGCCCCAGGAAGGTGCCTGGCTTTGAGCCCAGCTGAGGTACCTGCTGAGAGCAGCTCTTCAAACAGATGAGCTCTTTTAACATGCCAGGCATGCAGTAGCCTACAACTTGGGAACAACAGGGAGGCTATTTTATTTATTTGAAATAATACTAGGGATTAAAAAAACCCAACTCACTCCATTACTACGTGTGAAACATTTCTGGATCTGTTGTAGAGACTGCAGAACCCATGGCATAGCTGGTGCCCTTTCACTGCTCCCCACTGTATCTACCAACACACCCCTGAACACATTCAGCATTTGACTTTTCTGACAGGCTGCATACTTTTCATACAATGTGCTCTTGCCTTTAAACCACTTCTGCATCGATGTGGTGTTACCAGAGTCAGCACCACACACCAGGACAGCACAGTCAGTGTGGCAAAGTAAGAATTGCCTGATGCCTGTTGCATCGACCTTATGTATTTCACAAATATAATCAAGGCTTCCAGAAACTAGAAAATCTGGCTGATGTTTTGTGCTTTTGGTAAAAAAGTATTAAAATGATAAAAAGGAATCTAATATGTTGGGCAATTGCAACACTCACTTGTCCAAGTCATTCTTATTGTTCTTGGTAAAGAGCCTTCAATAAGAAATGTCACAGCAATTAGTCAGTTTGACATCACTGTTATTAACATTCATGGATGATGATAAAAGTTCAGTTTTTAATGAAAGCTATAAGTGATCTTTCACTTAAAAGCTTTTGAAGAATGGCGAGGGCAGCCACAGAAATTCACTAATGTATCTCAGCCACTTTTTAGTTTAAATAGCAAGAAATATGAGGATTTATGATACTACATGTATCTAAAATCTCCTTGCTCATGGAGCTCAGAAGATTCTATTTCAAACCTGCAGGTAACATGCTATTTTATGACACTGCACTATGTCCGTAGTTTGTCCATGCTTTGATAGTTGCAGAACATGGTACCAAGAGATGTTGGTTTTGTTTTTTTTTTCCTTCTTGAAATAAAAGGTTTCAAGAAATATTTTGCTTTCTGGAAAAGTAGAAGGACCAAAAGACTGGCTAGACTAGCTTACTTTGGCTTTTTCATTTTCACCTGCTTGTCTAAACGTTTGTGCCAAATGCTTCTCTTAACAGTTTGCAGAAAGAAGAGAGAGTCAGACTGGGATGTGCTGGTGCAGAAAGTACAACCAGTCAGGCTGGTTGTCAGCTTGTGCCATGTGGTGCTGTATTACCTGTTCTGATGGGCACAATTCTGAACTATTAAATAATATTCTGCTACAAATTACTCAAGTTTGCAGTTAGCAAACACAATTTTCATAATTGGTCAAAACTGCCAATTTTCAGTGTTTTTACCCCTGGATCAAACAAATGCAGAACTAAAGCCACATATTTCTATATGCACTCATAGCTGACTACAGTCTAGTTGACTGTATTACTTTTGTGCAGAGAAGGAGGAGAGGGGTGGGAAAGAAGGAATGGGATGGGGACGGGGGCAGGTACAAGTGATCCTCCAGGGCTTTTGACAACTTCAGGCAAGAAATATGCCTTTAATAAGCATGGCCTGGAAGCTAATGAACAAACCAAGAGAATCTCTCTTGCTCTCTGCAAGGTGAAGGGAAGCAGCACAGGGCTGGTGCATGCCTTCATGTATGACTTAGTCACTGTTTTGCCATATGGTGTCTGAACTTGTACTGTATTTTTGTTGGAATCTGTGTATCATCTTGCAAATATTTTCTCTATAAACATTTCATACAGTCATGTCTCTCTAAACATGTTCACTTTAATCTCTGAGTGATCTGAAAGAAATATGTGGCATTTCAAGTTTACCTTTGCTATTTCATATCTATTATAAATAGTTCACCATCTTGATGAAATGTGTTTTATCTTATATGTGGGACACTTTGGATTCACATTTTTCAGTGTTTAGTCAGTGTTCTATGGTGATTAGCTATTGATTTTGAAGACCTGTAGGTTTTCAACTGTCTACAGCAGTTAACAATTAAACCTGTTACTCTTATGCTATCTGCTCTTAGTCAAACTGTTGCAAATTCAGAACTGGAGAGCAGGTGAAATGAATAATGATGAGTTTAAGGTGGATCTATCTGTTGCACCAAAAGATCTTTGTGATATACCCTATACTTAAAACAGAAAATACCACAAAACCAAATCAAATCAAACCACCAACCCAGCCAGCCAAACAAATACCAACCAAAAACACCAGAGTCTCAGGCAACAGAGACCTTGATTTAGTATGGTTATGTTACTTTCAGAGCAAAATATGTATAGAAAGAGTTAATGTATCTAAAAGGAAGAACTGCTACCAGACAAATGAAACAAATTCATATGAATTTTACTTGTCCTTTATATTTCTTTTATGCGTGTTTTTCGGTAGCTATCCCACAGGGCTGTGAAAATAGCAGTAAGATAAAATAATAACTCAAATTTATCACTTTTCAAATTTGTTCATTTTGATTTCCAAAAATGACCTTTATCTTTGAAACAGTTACGTTAAACAGCTTTTTGTATGCACTGAAGAGCAAAAGCATTTTTCCTTAATAGTTCAAAAACGTGTTTTGTTTCCTGGTAGGGAAGTTTTTCTTGCTTTCTTGAGCAAACACAGCAGGATTCAAAAGCTTTTGTCCTGCTCCTGCTGTGATGTTTTGTTCTACTTAGCTTGAGTGAAAAGGTAGAAGTGAAGAAATTATGCACACAAATCAGAAGCATAGAGTTGTGTTTAGGAACACTTCAGTTTTTTTTAAATGCTTCTCTCATGAATGAACTATATTTCCTCCATATAGAACTGTGTTAATGATATTTATTGCCCAAAAGTTCCTGACAGCTTTCTTCTGTCTTTCTGTGTTATCCTTCTGTAAGTAGTGCTGTGCCCTCCTCAAATGTTGATGCTATCATCTTGCAGCCTTTTGGGAGGATCATTTATCATTCCTTGCATCATTTACCTTATACTTTGAAGAGTTGAATTAACTGTCACTGGGAATAGAAAATAGAAAATTTGGAAAGCTGTAGTTCCATTGAAGTTCATGTCTACTGATTTTAGCACTTTAGTAAAACTGTAACATTTAAGTGGAATCTATTGGAGTACAAAATAATCATAAAGTAAACAGCTTGATTTAACATTCCTTTGGATCTATTTCCTCCTCATGAGATGCTATTGTCTTTGTTTTGTAATGTATATTTGGTTTCTATTCAGAAAACCACGTTAAAATTTTCACTTACATGTTAATTGCAATCTTTAGTTTCCAAATTTCTCACATTCCTCAGCAAGCAAACTGACTTGTAATAACATTTTTGAACCAGCAATTTACAAACTCCAACTATTTTACAATATAACGTTGTTTTTTTTTTTTAATTTACTCTGTATGTCAAACACAGAAATATCTCTTTAATGTAAGACACACACAGGTTCCTATATTGTCCCAGACCATAACTTGAGTCTATGCCAAAATAATAGCTATTCCTTATTCTTTTAGTCCATATAAAACACAAATTCCAATTCTCTGAGGCTTCTAGCCTGCCTTATGATTCTGATCATCACATAAAAGTGCAGTGGTCACAGAAGACAACACATTGTGAAGCAAATCTATACAGAGTGGGCAAAGGAAGAAGGGGGAGATGGGTTGGGCAGGTGTGCCAGAAATTCTGGACAACCCCCTGTAACTCTTCTTGACTATACACTCCCAAGAAAGATACTTCAGAGGTGTTTCTCAAATTCCTCTTTCTGTAATGGGAGCACCTCAGAAAATGTTTATATTCTTTCCTGTATATGTGTGTCTGGTTTAATTCTGGAGCCTGCCTTACTCTTTGCCCAGAGAGATGGATGCTAGTGCTGGGTATAAGGCTAAACTCTAAGTGGCTTAATTCTTAGAGGATGAATTTTATTCATTTTTTTGGGAAGATTTGCTTGGGGTTGTTCTAAGGGGGGGTAACTGTGTACAGCAAGGAATTAAAGGGAAAACTGTTGTAGTTAAATCTATTTCTAAAGGCAATTTTTTCCTCCAGGTTTAAAACTGTTATCACTAGGCATTAGAGATCTGTACCTTTTTCAGAGAGTGAGTTCTATTTCTTTATTCTAAACAGTCAAGAGACATTTATCCTGGGAATATATTTTTTTCCTCAGCCTTGAGATTTATTTTCTTTCAAAGCTAAGCATTTTATGAAACTGAGTGTCCATAGCCCTTGGGTAGTTGCCCAGCTAAAACTGTTACCACCATGTCTTTCCAATAGAAGAACATTCTGGGGCAAATCACTGATGCTGTCTCCCACATTCATCATTTTAGACTATACAGTAACTACACTATGATGAGCAGTACATGAGATTTACTCAGTAAATCATTGTAAATAGGAGTCCTGCTCATCCAGTTATTTGCTGACTCCACTTATGGAAGTGGTCAACAACCTGTTCATCTGCCAAACAAATAAAAAATCAAACAGGCTGGATTATCCAGTTGCAATTCTATAAAACTGATTGCAGCAGTGAGCTCTAGTTGGTACTTGTAGATAACAAAATTACAAGGCAATCTGTCTTGCCTGCTTCCTCAGTCAGTTTTGAGAGTTAATGAGCAGTTCTTTCATAAGTTCCCAGGAACTCCAGACTGTGGGGTTTTTTTTCTCCATGAAAAGAATTTCAAACACCCTAAAACTCTACTGACAGTCCCTTGGCTTTATCCTATCCATTGAATTGTTTTTAGTAATATCTTGAAAGTGAGCAAACTCATGAATTATTACTGTCCTTGTACTTGACAAAAACATGATGTCAGAGAAAACTACCCAGTGCAATCATATAAAATCTCTAAGTGCTCCAAAATGTCACCTCATAATCAGCAGAATGCTTTTCCACTTCCTGGGCTCCTCTTCACACAAATCATGTCAGTGTGCTTGACTCTACTACTCCGACCAAGGAGCAGAAATTCCTACTTTGGTCTGGCTGCATTTGAGTTTCAAGTGCAGCCTTCAAACCCACAACGTTTTGCCAAGTTTTTGGTTTTTATTCTTGTTTGTTTAATAACTTATTATTCCTTGATAGATCAAGGATTATATTAGCATTAGAATTCTCTCTTGCTAAAACGGAAAACAACAAAACAAATGAAATATGATCATAAGTTCATTTCACCTCATATCCCTAGTGATTCCTTATCAGATGTAAACCTTCTTGATTCTAAACCCCATTTGTGTTCCTGTCTAATGTCTGTAAACATTCCTTCTCACCATGAGATAGTGCCATGTCTCAGGAAATATAATTGTTCAAGAAACTTAAAATCCTCCTGAAGAAGACTGGGAGATGCAGGACACGTAGTTTTCTAGATTCTGTTTGTCTGATTTGTTAATGTGGAATATGCTTCATAAGGTATCTTTATCATAACCTAGGAATTGTTTTCTGAGAACGTGGAGAGCCAATTGCTATTGCTTCATTACAAGAAAACCTTTATAAACAGAAATTAAGAAAAAAAATAAATTGCAAAAGTTCTAAAAAGAAAAAAATAAGGATTAGAAGTTTTACCTGAGTGCAGAAAACATGATAGAGAAGTAAGAGTGATAGGGAAATGTCACAGTCACAACTGGGCATGACTGTCACCTACAGCACTGCTCAGCAAGGTCATCCCTCTTGCCGCATCCAACTGGCTGAACACAGGTGCACAAAGCAGAATTTGTGTTCCATGAAATCTCCACTTGAGATCATAACTGTCTGTGCCACACTTTCAAATGTTGGATAAACCTCTTCAGCTTTAGTATCTGTCCCTGGGGACAGAGAGGGTTGAACAATAGCTCTCCACCTCCTGCTCGAGTTGTCTTTCACACGTGAAGGCACAGGCACAGAGCAGTGCTGGTCTGGAGCACCCCAGTCAGTCTGTGCCCCAGGGCTGAGGTTCAGTCTGAGCTGGGAGGAGACAATCTGGGCACTCTCACTGTCCTGTGCCCAGTGATAAACATCCTACATGTTTCTCTTGAATGGAGCCAAGGTCAGGAGATCTGTTTTCTCCCTGAACTGAAAAAATGCGTCAAAACCTGATGTGCAGAATCAACTGCTGCTTCATGGCACCTCTTTGTCCAGCAAACTGAAAGCAGCTGGAGCAAAGGTGCTCCTGGGATCCTTACTGGCTGTCATCCTTTGTGCCACTGTGTGAGCTGAGATCTCAGTCTGACCAGAACAAAACACAGCTCATGACCACTTGCTCTTTGCTGGGAGAAAACTGCCCGAGGCAACTTTGGCAGAGCTGACAGGGGGAGGGATGTGGAGCAGAGCTGCAGCTGCTTTGCTACTGTTCTTGCTGCTTCCACAGCCATCTCAGCCCCTTCTCTCTCCCATGGCAGACTGCAGCAGCAGAGAGGATGAGGCACCTTTCCTGCACTGGAGGGGCTGGGATGGGCAGAGCTGGCTCAGTTCAGATGGGGCTGGGCTGGGCTGGCTGCAGGTCTGACTACGTCAGTGTCATTTGGATAAATTGCCTTGTCCCATTTAAAATGGAAATAATGTAATTGAAAACTGCAATCACGTGCTTGTAATTGTCCCTTAGTTCTCAGAGACAGTATTTCTTTTTCAAATATAGCTTGCTGATGATCAGGGATTGGTGTTGATGACAACTGTTGCCATGCCAGTATTTAGTAAGCAAAATGAGACTGTAAGTACTCAGATTATTTCTGTCATGTGATAATGGTGTGACTGATGTGAAGTTGCTTTCTGGGATCTAATAAGATTTTAGCCAACTCTTAAATTTTTTTTCTCTTCTTCTTCTTCTTATTTTGTCTGCAGTTAGTATCCCTTTATTAGCATAAAAATGTGGACAAATAATCCCAAATACCTATACTCTAGAAATCATGGCAAAATGATGAAACCCTATGTTTAGGGGAAAATCTCAGATGACACTAGGCCTTTGGCTTTCTTACTTCTGTATTACTTTTTTGTGGAAAATATTCTATATAATTTTCCTCTTTGCTCTAATATAACTCAAGATTTAATTAGTTTTATATCTATTATACACGTATCTGTTTATCTTTAGTAATTCAACAGATTGTTAAAGAAATTTAAGTGTACTTTGCCCCTAATGCTTCATCTTTCTCTTTTGTTTATCAAATGGTAGGAGAAATTGGGAAAGACAGGAGTAACATTTTTAAGAGTAGTTTTTAATTTAAAACCTATTTGCATGTGAAAGATTTCAGTAGAGGGACTCACCAGCTATCAAAACCTTGCATGCCTTTTCTATGTGAATTGTAAATAAAGCAGAAAAGATCAATGTTATTTATTTAATTACTGCTTGATCAGCTGGGTTGTGCCAGTGTCTCCCTTCCCCACTTTTTAAATAATTTGTCTGAAATCTATTCAATTTCGCAGTGGAGCTGCAAGATGAAATAAGTGGTGAGAATGTTTATTATTATTGTGGTTCTGAGTGCATCTGTTATTGTTCTTTTCAGAGGTCTAAAGGGATTCTCCTGGGAGTAGTTGGCACAGATGTTCCAGTTAAAGAGCTTTTAAAAACTATTCCAAAATACAAGGTAAGACACAAATGATGTATGTATAATTTATATTCAGCATAATGCCTAAAATATAACATAATTAGTTGTTACTGTTTATACTTACATAGCTCCATTATTTCACCCATTTTCCTCAGGAATTTTACCTCTGTAGTGTCTGAGATCAAGTGCCATTTTTAAAACCTAAGTTAAAATATGGCCTGATCTTCACATTTTTGTGGATCAGAGGGTAATATTAAACACTGACCACATTTTGTGGTCTAGAGGGTAATATTAGATACTGTCCATATTAAAATCAGTGTAATTATAAAATCAATGAAGTTATCAAACTATGAAATATAGCCAGAATACGAGTCAAAATAATAAAAGCAATCATGCTGAAAAGCTGCATGACCTTTAATGAAAATCTATCCTTAACGTGGCTTTAGGCTTCCAGTCTGTGTGTAATTCTTCCTGTCCCAATCCCGTGACTCCTGGAATTACAGAAAGTGGCACATTGCAGGAACTTAAACAAGCTCCTGCTTAACCAGACTAGTGCTTCCTTCTCTCCTACCCAGTATTTGCTAGATATTGTCCTACACTTAGTTTTCCAAAGTCAGTGAAAACTCTACAGTAAAATTCTTAAAAATGAGTTATCATAAAAATTTTCAAAATTTGAACCACTATAACTCTTGAGAGATGTGTTTCATTCAGTAAAAGTAGGCTTCAGGCAAACACAAAATGTAATTACTTTTCATTTAAAAATGATGCAGTACATTAGTATTTCACTACTTTTCCGTGTCTGAAACGTTTTACTATAGTACTCTTCTATTCATAAATGAAAATTAAATTAATATTTTACAGTTAATTCCTAGTGGCTTTTTTTGGCATGACTAACAAGCATGTAACACAGTATTGTAGACAGCCTTTGCTAAAGAGGCCAGCTACTGGAATAGCTGCATTTTGACAGCACCTGTACTGAGCATAAATTTATATATCATACAAAGTGTCTCTTAATTGTCTGCCATGTTATCATTTAGTGATTGAATTGAGTGCCTTCCAATATTCTTAAAAATTCCTCCTACCAATTTTAATTCTAATTTGAATACATTAAGATTTACCAAATGATTTTCTGGATCAATATACAGTAACTGGAAAGTTTAAATTAGACAAGAATTTGATAAAAATGATGCATAAAAAAGAATGGCAATAATATTGATAAGGTGAATTGGAGTAAATTCCTGTGACCTGGATCCCACTAGGGCAGGGGCTGTGCAAACCCAGCACAGAAAGGCTGCTCCAGGTGGAAAAAAGTTGCAGGCTATGGGAAGAGGCAGCAGGTGACTCCACACTGGTATCAGAACACAGTGACAGAGATATTGCTGCTCAGAATAAATAACAGGGAACTCTCTCAGTGCACAGACCACCAAAGTTTACTAACAGCAATGTTAAAAAAATGTTATTCTTCTGTGCATGCAGAAATACTGAATCAGTAGAAGGCAGAGGAGAAAGGAGCAAAATTTGCTCCTTTGCTAAATTTGGAGCAATGGACACAATCTTTGGAGCTGCCTGTAAGGAGCTGTGGGGAGAGCAAGTTTCATCTGTAGTGAGAAGGAAGAACAATGTTGTGGTACCTGAAGAAATAAAAGCTTGGCTGTGCATGGCTGGATAGGAAAAGCCAAGTAACAGTGATGTTACTCCTAAATAATCTGCAAGATTTGGACACGGTCTGAATATGAGAATCTAGAAAGAGTGGGAGGCCCAAATAATGGGTATTGGAACAGAGTGAGACTGATTCAGAAAAGAAGTTTTTCAAGAATTAGTTTTCTGTGGAAGTAATATATGATCCTCTTGCTGAATATTAGATTTTTATTTGAAGGTATGTTTTATATTGCAGGATGTACTGCAAGAGAGGATTATTACAGGAGGCACCAATATCATGCAATGCAGTTGGGTTAGTGAGATCACTTGAGTTATAACTTCCAGTCCCACATGCCCCAAACAAAGACTGCAATTGCAAGAGCATAATCACCCCTGGGACCCATTCCTGCAGAGGCAACACGTGACAGAAATTCACACAGGGATATGAAATGATGGTTGAAAATTAAAGTTTGCTGGCCTGGAATTCTCTCAGCTTGGATGAGGTGGATTTTATGCTGAGGAAGATGAATAATAGCAATAAGCTGTTTTCAGCAGTTGTTACCTTGCCTAAACATCCCCAGATGTCAGTGGCAGTTTCTCCTGAATGAGGTGGGGTTGGATTTGGTAATACTTGACTTCCATGTGACGTTTTATGACAGTTAGAAAAAGGTTTCTTTGTTTCTGCATCTGTGATTTAGGGACAGAATTCAAGGTTTAAAATGGCAGTGCTGCTGTAAGTGGTAGCATCTCTCAGATACTGCAGAGACTGCAGTTTCACGTGTTGCACAGAACATGACAAAATGCTACCCTCGGATCCTGAGTAGGCCTCAAACAGGAAAATGCTTTTTTCCTGTGAAATATACCACCCACATTTGTTTCCTTACCTGACTTCCATAGCCTGGATGTCATTCTGCAGTTATCAACACAGACTATTACACTTGAGATCTGATATTTAGCCAACAGCTCGTTCCCTTGTCACACTATAATAGTTAAAATATGTCCACTGTTATTATTTTGGTTATCCCTCCTTTATGAAGAGATGCCAAGAACGTATCACCTTCTATTGCTCTCACTGAAGTTTATTGCTATAGGAAAACCACTAATTTATGAAACAATCTTCTGTGTGGCAGATACAGTTGACCATATACAACCATTCACACAGAGACACTATAAATTAACCTGGAATGTTTTACCTGTGACCTTGCCATACTATCATACTCTGGTTTATATTTCCAGAAAATCACAGAATCCCACAGGCTTGGTCTCCCTTTTGCCTCTTAGAAAGGATTCTGACTTTTCAGCCTTGCTCAAGTTGCTTCGTGTCAGACAAATTCCTAAAGATGCACTTCAGCAAAGCATTTAAGAATGAACTCAAGTAAAATAACAAGATTTAGTAGTGAGAACTGTAAAGTAAATACCAAAGCAAGATAGTGCTGGACTTTCAAGTTCCTTCTTTTTTTTATTTTTTTTATTATTTTTTTTTGTATTTAATACCCCAGTGTATTGAGATGCTTAAATAAAAATACACAGGATATTATTGAAGAATACTGAATGATACTGAAGAATTGAAAAAAATAGGTAAGAAGGATAGGAAGAGACTCTCTGCATGGCAAAAGATACATAGTGAACCTGTAGAAAAAGTCTACATTAGCAGCAAGTTTATGCTAAGAAGGGATGTTTGAATGACCACATGAAGGATTTAAAGGTACATTTATTGCATTCAGTGGATGCAATCAGCTGTGTCATGAGCATATTGTTAAACAGCCCAGTATTTATATTTAAATAAGTACAATGCTAAATTTGGGCACTCTTAGGCCTCATCAAGCGTCTCATTGCTCTCAAGGAATCTCCCACAGTTCCACTCCGTACAAAGATGTAACTTTAGAGGAGATTCTTCAGCAGAAATAGCTGCCTGCTGTGGCTCCAGCTGAACTGGAATTAACAGAGAGCCTTTAAGATGGGAAGATGTAAATATCACATATGACAGCTCGCTGTTGCTCACTGTAGCTGTGCTTTCCTCATCTTTGAGTTCAGAGGTTCTTTAACAAGTGAAGGAAGCTGTGCACTCCTGGCAGCAGGGGAATTTATGATGTTCCAGTATCTCTTTGCCCTGGCCCATGTTCTGTATGCCCCATGCTATGGCATCTCATTTGCAGCTGTATTATATATGTATATATATAGTAATTGACTCTGTCACACATAGGAAGAAGTGCCCTGCATAGCAGAGTTGTGGGACAGTGTAAATCGTGCTCTGTGCTGAATTCATCTCGTGGCAGGTTCTCATTTGCACAAAATGTCAAGGGTCTTTGCCTGGGCTATAGCAGAACGTGTGGATAAGGGCTGTGAATGCCAGGTGCTCTGGATAGCCAAATTATTGCCTGATTTTTTGTTTAAGGGTTTACTGGAGACCACGCTAATTAATATTTCTTTCTCATTTACAGTTAGGTATTCATGGATATGCTTTTGCAATTACAAACAATGGATATATTTTGACTCACCCAGAACTTAGGCCTTTGGTAAGAATGCTATTTATTGTTTTGTTTTATTTAGTTGTATGTATTACATCTGTTTTCTTCCTAATGTGAATAGCCTTCATAAAAATTAAATACAATGGAGCAGGTACTTTATATTGTTTCACAACCCATCATAGTTCTTGGTAAATTTACCTCTGGAAACAACACTTAGCATGAAAAACCACTAGGAAAATAAATAAGTTGCTTCTGCAAAAGATGCAGACCTCCATTACTGCAAAATAGCAAAGCCAAAAATTGCTATAATTATGTTCATTTTACATTGAAATGGAATGTTGGAATGCTCTAGTGCTGTGTAATAACCCCTATTTGTCATGCTAAAGTGTTAAAGTTAATTTAATATATGTGCAGATATTTCAATAAAGCATATTTTTAAGCAAAATAGGAGCACTAGGGATTTTCTGTACTAAAAGAGGAATAGCAGCAAATTTTACCTTTATTTTCCCTTATCATCTTGTTTGCACTAATCACAGCAAGAAAAATAAAGTTACTGTTTTGCAAATGTTTATCAAGTTAACACCCCAGAGGGCTGGTACATTCCTGGTTGCATCATTGTTTAGGAACAGCACTGCCAAGTGTTCCATCACCACTGGCTCCTAGCAAAGCAGTGGCATTAATGGTTCCACTGCTGTGGCCACATGGCTGCCACATGTGTTTCTCATGCAGGAACTCCAGCAATGTCCAATTTCAACAATATTTCAGTGGAAAACAGAAATATTAACCGGGTGGATAATTTAATTTGAAAATAAAATTATTGACAAGCATGATGTATGAAGTCATTAGCATATCTGAAGTCTTCACCAAGCAAAAGAATTTATCTTTCTATGATATGGGCTAGGAATTACACACTAAATTAACATTTATATTTGCACTTAGTTTGGTTTTTAACTGGAGTAAAACTTCCAAAAATGAAACAAGGAAGCTTCAATGGGTAAATCGGACATCCCAGGTTTGCAAGCCACAGGAATATATTTAAATGAAAGTTCTCTCTCTACATCACAAGAGTTTGATAACTCTTGTCTTTGCTGTAGTGTCCCTTTCTCTTTGGGCAAATTACTAATTTCAAAATTATTAGTATTTATTCACTATATAATAGATATTTTATAAAACAGAAGGTAATGAGGTCCAGGAACTGTGGATAGGTCTAAGTTAGGCTGACAGAGGGTCTTACCCTCTTCCTAATTTCTGATGTTTTGCTTTAGTGAGGCAAAAGGTTGTTTGCTGTTACTATCCCTCACCAAATGTACATCTTGATGGCTCTTACTTCATTACCTTATACAATGGAATCTCTTTTTAAAATCAAAATGTTGGTCACTAGCCCATAAGCTGTCAGCTAGGGGAACTCATTGTGATATATTCATGGTCTGTGCATTTCAGCTTTTTGGAAGAGTCATTTTTACCTCTGGGTTCTGTCAGTGGTGGGTAATGAGAGTCTCCTCTTGACTTCAGTGGAGTTTTTGAGAGTGAAGTGATTGCTGGCCTGGGCCCTGGGTTTAATACTGCAGGCCAAATCCTGATACCAGTGTAAGATTCCATGGAATTTGGGACAATAACTATGTGAAAATAGGCCTGTAGATCTAGAATTAGATCATTCACCAAAGATACTCTCTAAAATTGTTTCTGTCTTAGTTTTACATTCAAGTCTCACTGATTACTGACTTGACCCACTCAGGTTTATCCTGTTGTTATATTTTCTGGCAGTGATGTAAAACTGGAATATTACTGAATTCCTGAGTTCCTGACCCCATATCTATTAGTTCTGGAGCTGATGTATGGCTTTTTAAGGAATTGTCTTCTGGGACACAGAGCAGAGAGGCAGGATAGCAAACAGCACAGAATGCTTCAAGTTGCACCAGATTTTTATCTAACACTGAGCAGTGTATGTACTCATTAAACTGGCTGCATTTTGGTGCTAATTATTCTGTTGGGTTTATATTTAAAAATGCCTTTTCTGGGAGATTTCGTCTCTTGATTCTTCCACTGGTTTTTTGAATAAACTTGGCTTTTGGTGCGGCTGACAGGTGGGGTGCTCATGGGAGGGGTTGCAGGAAGGAGAGGAAGGTGCTCCCCGAATCCTCAGCGGCTGCTGGCAGAGGCTGCTGGAGCAGCCCCAGACCCCAGCGCTGGCTGGGAGCTGTCAGCAGTCGCTGTCCCACAGAGGGACCAGAGAGAACCTTTCGGTTCCATTCCACACAAGGCATCAGTAGGGCGATGAGTCGTGACACACAAACCAAGGAACCGCGGCAGCGGGACCGTGGGGTGCCCCGGGAGCGAGGGGCGCCCCGGGAGCGAGGGATCCCGTGGGAGCGAGGGGTGCCCCGGGAGAGAGGGGTGCCCTGGGAGCGAGGGGCGCCCCGGGAGCGGCTCGGGGGGACGCACGGACGTCCCTGGCGGGGCCGCGGTGCAGTGCGCGGCGCTGGCCGGGAGGTGGCGCTGCAGCTCCGCCCGGGGGGCGGGGGCGCTGCCCCAGCGCGGGGCTGGTCCCGGGGGGAGCCCCGGGAAATCGCCCCGGGAAATCGCCCCGGGCACCCACCCGCCGCCCTTCAAAGCCCTTCCTGTTCAGGCCAACTTCCCCCCGTTTTTTCTAATTTTTTCCTTTTTTTTTTTTTTTTTTTCCCCC
>VZSE01002590.1:1053534-1085003 GCA_013398275.1 Promerops cafer | reverse complement strand
TTGTTGTTGTTGTTGTTTTTGTCACATGGCTGAAGAGCATCCATTGCACATTTTCCTGTGTTATGCCCTTTTAAAGTCTCCTTTCCTACCAAGAGTACCCCAGTGGGAACTCCACAGTCTATAGCTGATGGGAAAAAACCTTTTTTTCAATACTGCTTTAATACATCAGAATGCTCCTGTGTGCTGAGTTTGACTAAAAGTCTATATTTTTACAGAGCGGTATTTTATTTTCCACAAGAGAATATTTTCAGTTGTGTGATGTAATTTGTAATTTTATATTCTGGTGAAAACCATGACCTACTGCTGATTTAAAAAAAAAAAAAAAAAAAAAAAATTGTTCAGGAGTTCAAAAGTGAATTTTCAGTTTTTTCTTAACTTGGTGTAGGAGGCTCCTTACCTGTACTGAAATGTGCACCTGAGGACACAGTCTTCCTCATCTGTGATCATGGCAGATTTAAGCTGCTTTTCAGGGGCCTCTTAACACTTGTGGTGTGTGCCAGGTGTTACACTGTTAGGTTTTAAAATGAAAATATGTCATGTTGTTGATGTTACAGTTTGCCAAAGAAGTGAGTTTACTGAATGTAAAGGAAAAATGAGAAATGAGGGATAAATACTTTTTACATGCCCTCAAAAACAACCACTATATTAATTGTGGTTGATTGCCCATTACTGCCACTGTCACTCTGCAGTCTGTTAAAGGTCGGTGCCACAGGAAAACTGCTTTCCTAGGGAATTCTAGTGGGATTGCAGAGAAATTAAGGGATCTCCCTGGAAGATGAGTGCCAGCCACAGTCACAGATCACCACCTTATCTGGAGTTGGGGGTTTGTGCTGTTGCCTCTCAGACCTAATGTTTGTGTCATTTTCAATAAATAATAGCAAGGTTGCTACCAGTTTTTATGAAGTCTGAGGCTTTTTTGATTCATAGTTAGCAATGGGATCTGTATTTTTGTTCAGGGAGTGGAATAGTGTTCAGTTTTTTTCAGTAATTACTAGGGTAGAATACTCAGAGCTCCTGAAGAACGAGCTTGAGTTTCTTAATTAAAGAAAATATGATTTAAAGACAAACGCATATGTTCTTGAATAAAATTACACCTTTTATTTACATCCTACCATTTTTAAAATAAATCTGAGGTTGAAAATGTGTTCTGATTTTTGAATTATTCTAATAACATCCCTGATTACTAAAGATTTTGTAATATTTCTGTGTTTAAATCAAAATACTCCATCTCTGAGAAGATTGAGACATTTATTCTTACCCTCAAAATAAGCTCTGCAGGACTTGTAATGGGGTTTATGGGCTGTTTGTGAATGCTCTTACCACTGTAAATGAATTCAACTGATGCCTTTCTCTACAAGGATGCACATATTTAGCTTGATCAGTCTTGGTTACACCTAGAAATCAAAGCCTTTGTATAACATTGTAGTGCCCTCACCAAAGTGTGTTGGTGGTTCAGGTGCCTGAGTAAGTTCCCATTCCATCCTAGAATGTGAACTGTCACCACGTGCTGCATTGAGCTAAAGGACCTGGAGCATTTGAAGATTCTAGATCAGTATTAAGTCTTTTGTAGCTGTAAATTTTGAGAAAATTTGTTTCTCCTAATATAGAAAAACAGAGAAATCCGAGTGTCAGGGGAAACATTAATGCCCCACTTAAGCAGTGTTAGCCTTTCAGAAGCAGCAAATCTCATTTCTCTCTGGGGAGTCCCGCCTGCAACGTAAGATAACCTACACTTACCCTTGCTTTATTCATTGACTCCATAAAACTCTACAGCTGTAGCTGACAGCAGAATATTTAAATGATTTGAGCAGTGTAAATGCCTCACGTTCATTTAAATAACTGAAGAATTCAATCACTTGAATGCCAACGATTATTCCTATTGGAGTTTACATTTCAAAAAAGACAGCCCATCTGAATCCCTGTGAGAGCATTAAATTGCTATCTAATTAGAAGTGCAAAATTACATATATTTAAAAGATAATTAAAGGTTTGAAGGCTGTTGAATAACTGGTTGTACATATAAATGAATCACTGAAAATTTGTTAGCAATATGCGAAGCTTTCTTTTATTCTTTGCTTTCAGCTTTGAAGTTAGGTATAACTGAGCTCATGGGTTTAAGTCTGGTAGTATTAAGATAAAGGCAGATGTTTTTAATTATTTCTACTCGAACCCCAAATAATTATAAGCAGCTGCCAGTTTTACATAATCCCAAATGATAAATCCTGAGAATGCAAATAAAATCCCAAACAGAGGGGTTGTTTTCTTCAGTGGAGTAAATCACATCCATGTTTCTGTGATAATTGACTGCAATCCACCTGAGCTCAGCCGTTGAACTCCTTGGCCAGGCTCAAGGTGTGGGACTTAAAGCTGGTATTTTGTATTGACTTTTACTTCACTCTGTATATTCCATGTTGCTTTATCATTTTAAACATTACTGCACAGTTTGAAAAGCAAACACATGTTAGGAGGGTGAGTAGACAGTTAGTTAAACATGTGGCATAAGAACTATTTTCTTCTATTGTTTTGCTGGAGGGTTCTCCTGTGTACATGGCACATCTAACAGTCCCTACCTTTTCTCTGCCTGGAAATTTAGAACTAAATTATTCTCTTTTCCCTAGCAAATGACATGGCTCCTGTTTTCAGCTTTTCTTTTGCAGTATTTCTGCAAATTTTATAGTGCAGCAATTTTTCACTACCATCTGGCATGGAGAAGTAATCCAAAATAACTGGTTTTTACTAGCAACCATAGGAACCTAGGAACTTCTGGATTAACATCTTAAATAATAGGCTGGGCATGAAAATCTGTCTTTGGACAGGGAAGTTGTTTTTCCTATTTTTCTGAGAGAAACAAGGTGTTACCTTTTTTAATATTAAACTAAGGAGGTTTGTATAGAAACAAACTTTGGTTTTTGACTGAACACCTATTATTGTTCTACAGATTCAAGGCTAAGTGCAGATCAATAAGAAATCATTTGAAGTTGCAGACAATGGGAACTGTGAAATTAAAGTATCACAAATGACAAAACAGGACCATGTGAGCAGAGAAAAAAGTATTCTGAATGAAATAAAGAGCTTAAAGGCCAAGCAGCAGTGATTTAGATTAAGATGCTGCTTCACATGTATGCCCAGGCAGAATGTTCTGGAGCTAAGTAGCACAAGAAGAATGAAAGCTCAGTCACTGGGGGTGATGTTGTTTTATCAGGTTCTAAGCAGGTGAAGCAGGGAAGGGGATTTTTCACTACTATTGTTGGTTTGTTTGTTTGGGGTTTTATTGTTGTTTTATTTGTTTGTTTGTTTGTTTTTAAATCACAATTTCCCCTTGCAGTGGGAGCAGTGGGACAGAGCAGCAGCTTGTGCTGGGAGGGCTGGTGAAGGTCTTGGATGTTGCATTGACCAAGGGAAGTCAGGTCTGATGCAATTTCCAGCCCCAAAGCTGCAGGCTTTGCATGGCAGCCAAAGGTACCCCAGACAATAAATAAGTGGCAGCTTTAGTGTGCAGAGTCTGAGAGAAGGGAGGAAGCTGAGTAACTGCCCAGACCAGGGAACTGCAAATAAGACAGTGCTTACAACCTCTGCCTGTTTATTTAAAACTGCATAGAAATGTGTGTAATTTTAGATAGTTGTGCTTTTCCTCTGATATTTGTTCATTCAAGATTTCCTATCAGACTCTGTAGATAAGAATACCTTTGTAGGATGGCTTAGTGCAAGTTAGTTATAGAAACAATTATATTGTGCAGAATTTTATCACGTAGAATTCAAGCTCAGCAAAATATATTTGCATATTCTCACCTGTCTCCTCTAAACAAAAGAAAAAGGGGTCATTCTCAAAGACTGATGTGATTAATACACCTGATGACATTATCCAAATTTTGAAATGCTAATTCAAAAAGATGAAACTTCATTGAATGATGCTATGTTTTAAAATTGGAGGAGTTTTTTCAGTACCTAATTCCTTACTTTTGTACACATTAGTAATTATTTTATAAGTTTTACCTTGTAATTATTTTACCTCTCTAGGTTTTGGTTCTTTTTTAGTAGGTGCTTTCTTACTATAATGTTCTCTCACAGATGATTCCACATTGTGGCTTAGAAAGTTCATTAAAATCTGGTGATGCTTCCAAGGCTGCTATCACAGCAACTTCCTCTCTCCTACCTCCCCATTATCCAGATGGAGCATGTCTGAGAAATTCCAATCACCTTAGACCCAAGGCTGCAGCTGTTAAGATGTAGCTTGCTCTGTCCTTGATCAGACTGCTACACTGACTCTATAAACACGTGGCTGGTCATATTCAATGCAGATGGTTTGGGACTGCTTGTGTTAAACAAAAAAAAAAAGAGAAAATCAAAGCGAAGAGTTTTATAATGACACATGTAAATGGTTGTGTACAGGGTGGTGAAAAAATGTGGTTCAGTCTTTAGCAACACACGTCACACGTTGTTGGACTCATCCAATGCTGTAAGAGTCTGGCCCAGTCTCAAACAAAAGATACTGAGTAAGATAAAGCTCATTCTAATGGAAAAGCCAAATCATGTGTTTTTCTCACAAACAATAAGTTAGAACCATCCCGTAGTTTTGAGCAGACCAAAAGTTCCTTCTTTTGCAGTCCAGATATTTAACACTTTTCAGGATCTTTTTTTTCCTCCCTGGGGTTAACTGCTAAGTAATATCACCTCATATTTCATACTAGCCAAAGATTAGCAGCACACATTTTAAATCTAGCTCTTTTTCTCCTGTACTTAAATCAGAGTAATTTGGTAGAATTCCTAGTTTCTATCTTTCCCAATGGGTTCCTTAATGATTTTTTTCAGTGCTTTATGGTAATCTTGCACATGGCTTTGGCTTCAGGCTTCAATCAGCATTTTATACTTTACCCAGGAGCCTCAGAGATAAAAGGTTAGATTAGATTTGCTACCAGAAAAGAAGATATAGATGAATGCTATTTTTAAAACCTGGGGAATTGCTTCAATGTCCATGAATAACTTTTACTAAGAAATTAGTTAAGCAATAAAACCAGCTTGAGAATAATGGACAATTCAACATTACTTTTATGAAGTATTTTATGTCTGATCTGCTTGCATTGGTGTTTGATGCCCTGTTTACATAAGCATAATGTAAACTTACTGCTGGGAATAAGGTGATATCTTCATGAAGATTATGTACAAATAATTTTGGTATCCCATCCTTCCCTCTAGTTGGTTTTGTCTTCTCTGCTGTCCTTTTCTGACCTATAACATAAATCTATTCTTTACTTATTGAATTCCTGTGTAGGCAATTAAAGATTAGCCCCTAAAGTGTGATTGCTGATTAGACATCTCAATACCTTATTAGTTCCTGTCCTAAATGCATTTAAGTGCATTTGTAGTTCCTTTGAATGCTTATAGAGCCTAACCCTTGCTTGACCATTGGGATTTTGGCTTTGTGTCTTCTTTTATGCATTTTTAATATATGAATGCTTCTGATTCTTTTCTGCAGAACTTTGGATATTTTATCCAGATCTTCATTTGTTTGCTTTTGGTTTTTGCTCTCTGAGTGCAAGGTGTGGAATCTATATGATTAAAATAAGTACAAGCCTCATAATCATAATGATGCTAATGGTTTGCCTTGGGTTTGCAGCCTACTTCTGCTGTCAGACACACGAGATCAACTTTTCTTGTCCTAAATAAGGATCTGCACATGTCTGAGAATGCAGTAGAGCCCAGAAGCTCTTCAACATCTGTGAGGGAGGATGTAATTAAACATTGGAATCAGTACAGGAGCTGTTTGCTCTGCTCAAATGATCTCAGCTAATGTCTTTGTAACACTGTTCAGCTCTCAGTGTCTCAGAGCTTGACTGTAACCATTTCTATACTAGAATGACTGAATCAGATCAAAGATTTATTTGGTTAATTGGTGCAGCCACAGAGAATTGATGTAGTTACTCCCTGTAAAGATTAAAGATAATATTGATATAGCTGCAGCTGTAATGAAAGACTTGCAAAACACAGCTACAGAAATCAAGCCCTAGTAATGAATGGGATTTAATCCTCCCATATGTTATTCTTGTGAGATTTAATTATATTGGTGGCAAATTTTGTGCTTCAGTATTTGGGTATAGTTATCTCTCTGGCTGTCGGGGCTGTCACAGAGCAAGGATTAATTGCAGAACTGAGCTGCCTGAATTCAAAGTCTGGAGTGTGAGCACGTGCTGAAAGCAGAAGTTCTTCACATCTCTCTACCCATGTGTTGAATAGTAGAAGACAAGAAGTAGATACCCTTGTAACAAGAATAGTGGGTTTTAGCAGAGGGCAAGGAAAACACATGAAAATACTTTTCAATTGCATCTGCATCACTTCTCAGAACTTACACCAACAGAGTTACCGTGATTTTTTTATGCAAAAGAATGAGAATTGGCTCGGGATTTTATCCCACAGAATTTCCTAAAAGTAATGTGCCTAAGAAAAATTGGAGTATCCAATCTTTTATGAGCAGAAATTAAGGAAGCTCAGTGAAGCCCGTGCTGGGAGACACTTTATAATGTTACATCTCAAAATCTCTTTGTGTTTATGATGCTGTACTCAATATTTTTAAAAGTTTTCTGTTCAGGAAGATTTTTGTCATTCCTATTTTTAAGTATTGTGGTCTACAGCAGCAACTGTGGGATTTATATGAGAATTTTTAATTCAGAGAGGAAAAAGTAAGGATGAGAATAACCTTCTCAATGCTCAGAGAGCAAGGCTTTCCCTTGGTCTTTGTGTAATGTGCAGAATGTGATTGAAAGTGCCTGCACCACTGGCTGTGGTGATGAATTGCCTGTCTCAAACACTGACAGGTTTGGTTTATGGTATAATTGGTCCTGGCCTGAGGGAGGAGAATCAACCATATATATTGCCTTACAGGTACAGTTTCTATCCTTCTGTGGTGCTTCTGAGGAGGCACAAAAGCAATTTGGGGATATTTCACAGCCTCACAATGTCTCCTGTCATTCCTCATAAAAAGACTTGCGGTTTCTCTTGAGAAAAGACCAGATTTCACATTATGCCAATCCTCTCCAAAATTTAATCTTTTTTTCAAATGTAGTCTCCTAATTTTACTTAAGCAGTCAGATTCTTTGTTCACAGGCCTTCCTAAGTACTTCTCTCTTCCACTGAGGCAGGTTTGTGTGGTCACACTAGTAGGCTGATTTTGAATGTTCAGCAGAGGGCAGAATTTCCCACGTTATAAACACCTCAGTGTCAAATTAATTTGTCATGAGAATGTTTATTTTAAATGTGTGATTTACGGCGTAACAGTGAGGAGTGATAAAACCCCCTACATTATCATTATTACTATGTTACTTTTCCCCATGAAGTTGTAGATAAAATGAAATATCAGCAAATGTTAACACCATACTTCCCAAAGACTTGCATCTTATCTTGTTTGAAGTGAAATGGGTAAACATTTTGTTGATAAGATTACAGTAAATATAACTTCCTGTAGAGCTGAAAGAGCCAGTTGGAGATACTTAACTTCAAGATCCAAGGTCTCGTGTATTTTCCGTTTTGGGAGAAGAATATATAGCAGCTGAGTTTGACCTCCCTGTGTGTCTACCAAGAAAAGCTCTGCATCATGGAAAGAGATCTTGCAAATGATCAGGAGTTTTAGGTTTGCAGTTCACAGGGAGCATTTGTGCAGCAGTATGGTGCACTTTGTGTGAATTAAGCTGCCTACTGCTAAATGTATTGCAGACCATCAGCGTGCATTTAGAAATTTTTTAAATCTTCTGATGTGAAAATCGTTGTGCAAATAAAACAGGATGTGCTAAATATTTCACCTTTTTCATACCAGTATGAAGAGGGGAAGAAACGAAGAAAGCCCAACTACAGTAGTGTGGATCTTTCTGAGGTGGAGTGGGAAGACAGAGATGATGTGGTAAGTGATGTGTTTTGAAACCCTGTCAGAAGATGTTGTTGCATCCCACTACTGTACCTGGAAACTGTTTAAGTAGTCATTGGAGAGGCCACCTAACTGCTCTCAGGATGGGAAGGACAATAGGCCCTTTTAATTAATTCAGAATTTTATAACTGTTTTGAATTGCTTCTTCCTTACATATGCATATACCACAAACACAGACTCTTTGTATTTTTGGTAAAACTCATCACCCTTGCAGTCTCCATGCATCCCATTATGTATTTGTGCTGGATAGCAAATATAGCACTAGAAACAGGAATAGTCTCTTAGAAACTATACAGTCACTATAGCACTAGAAACAGAATGTCTCCTCAGGGCTGGCCCAGACAACTGATGAAACTTAGAAATAAGCTGAACTTCTTTCCACGAGATCCTTCTTTCCTTAATGGAAGTAATGGGAGGTTTTTACTTAATGTACAAAGTCAAAAACCATCAGATGAATAAACAAAATTGCATTCTTTGACCTATGTGCAAAGCAGAGTTTCACTCAAAACTAATTTCAGACACACGAGTAGCTGCAGGAGCATGAGTTCTGTGTCTATCTCACAATGCTTTCCATTAACCTAATTTTTCAGTGCTCCATCTACTCTGTAGTTTGCTCTTTATCATCTTTCTTACCTTTCAGGCTTGGCCTTCTCTGCAGTACTGTATCAAAAGCTTTCCTTATGTCCATGGCTTAACCTTTGCCTGTTCTTTCTGTCACTTCCTCAATAAATCTGATTTGTTAGGCATGATTCGTTTTGTGTGAATCTGTGCTGACTGTCCCTAATTAAATCGTAACTTTCCAGGTGTTCACCTTTCTGTCCCGTAATTTAGTTTTTCCCATAAGGTCCCTCCTGCCAAAGTCACGACTGCATGTCTGTATTTTTCATAGATGTCTCCCTTCTCAAATATCAGCCCTGTGTTAGCTTCTCTCAAGTCCCTCGTACCTCTGCTTTTCCAGAGAGGTTTGAATACATCCACTGAAGGTTCCCATATTTACTTTGTCATGTCCTTCCGAAATCTGGGATGGATCACGTACAGCAGCCCCTGGAGTCTTGTCAGTCTTCAGATGTCCTAATTTCTTGATCTCTGCTCTGACATAAGTCTGTATTTTCTTTCTCCCTTACAAAATATATATCTTGCGTTGCCCGCTCTCTCCACCCCCTTGGTGAACAGTGCAGCAGTTCATCTGTGCTTTCTGTTTCACCAGGTGATAGATTGTCCTCGGCCCCTCCTCAGAGGCCACTTCCCTTCCTAAGCTGCAGTTTTGTCTTGGAGTGCACACACAAACTTTTCCAACGTTTTTATAGCTTTGTGTCATTTTCTGTGCACACACTATTTAAGGTTTCCTCATAAGATTTTCGTATATTGTAGCAGCCTTCTGCAATCTTGGGAATCTCTTTGGCCTCATGTTTTATACCCTGCTTTTTCTCTTAACTTTGATCACGTATTACTCAACCAGTTTCTCAGCTAACGACCTTTTAAAACTTCCTCTGTCCTTTCAAATGTTATTGTTGTAGTTACACACAGATTTTAAACCTTCATGATTTTCCTTCTTTTTATTTCTCCTTGGTTTGTTTTCTTTTTTCCTTTATCTTCCTTCCAATTCTTCCTCTGCTTAATTTTCACATTTTTAATCCCCTTTTTTAAATCATATCTCAGTAGAAGTTCAGTGGTTCAGATAATGGGACATTGACCTATTTCTGGGACATTGAAAATCAAGTCTTAGTTATCATTGAGAGTCTATCTGAGTACACATGAAGGTCCAGATTCAGCTTTCTCTAAGTACTGCCTTTGATTGAAACCCCTAAGCTCTGTCACTTTTTCTGAAAATTTCTTAAAAAATTGGGTTTTGTCTTATCTGAAGGCTGCAAAAATTTTATTTCTCATTTTGATGAAAAATATATACATCCATTTCATCTGAATCTGTCTTTCACCTATAAAATACGTTTCTTAAAAATGAATTTTTAATTGTAACACAGAAACAAGCTACATGTGTCTCTGCTTCACCCAAGGCCTTGGATTTGATGTTCTTGATTTTTTCCAAGCTTGGGTAGTAAAGCATTGTTTATTCAACTGCAGAGGCAAAGAATTAATGTATTCATATAGCTGCTTTTAATAACATAGACTACTACTGGTATATTTTTCTCCCATGAAACACTTACGTAGAAGCTGATTAAGACATTTTCTTACTTTTTGCCACATTAATTTCATGGTTACATAGTTTTCCAAGAACATAGAATGATCTCATACTGCAGCAGTGAAACTGAGTTGTTAGGAATTGATTGAAAGATATTTTGTTGAAGGAGCAATAATGCTTATTACTCTGAAAGGTGAAGACATGGGTTTTCTTCAGTGATCCAATGAGGAAAAGGTGGCCAAACGAAGGATAGACATTTTTTTCACTGTGAAATATTGTTGTCATAAATATATCAGCTCGTTTTCCAGGTTAACAATACGTGCTGTCTTGCTGTTAAGGCATTTTATTAGAAACAGAAATTTTAGCATGAGCTTGCAAAGCCAACAGTGTCTTCCAGCAAGGTCTTCAAATACACAGTACCAAAGAGGAGAAGTTTCAATTTGGATAGAAACCTTTTTCTTGTTAACTCACTTAAAATTCTTCTGTTATAATTTCTAGCTGAATGAAATTTCTTTTTCCAAATAAAAAAAAGACCATGAATGAATGTTTTGGGGCTTGAAGCCAACTGAGGCAGTGCTTATTTTATGCATTTGAGGAGGGAGATGAAACTGCAGAAGAGCTGAGAAACCGGATTACAAAGCCAAGAAATGCAATCACGGCAAGCAGAAAAAAAAAAAAAAGAGAAGAGTAAAACTCTAAATCCCACATGCAGACTTGATCTTAAACACTACTGAGAGTTTGGAGATCCTTTTAGTAAATCTATGACTTGCCTGAGGCTTGTAGGAGGAATGGGTCTTAGACAACTGCAGGCACCAATAGGAGAAAAATGAAAACCATGTTAAAGATAAATGGAACTGTTCTGTAAATGTTAGAAAGTAGATGGTTAATTAAGACCAGCTCTCCGAGTCCAAAACCACAAAACTTAAAATAGGAAACTATTTCCAGAATTGCCTATTATGTATTGTTAAAAAAATCTACAGTAAAATATATGCTTTATTTTATATGTGCCTCCAGCTAAAAATGATTCTTTTACACTCACTGACAGAAGAGTAAGACTCTTAATTCAAATCTAGATGCCCTAGAATTAAATTTAAAGAGCTACAAAGTTTGCAGTTTTTGATAGGTCAGCCATGCTCAACTTGTTTGTGAGAATAAAACTAGATATTTCACTGGCAAGATTGCTGATTCTCTTTTCCCACCATACTAACTCAGCCTGCAGAGCACATTGATATGTCTGTCTTCACAATTTCTCATTAAAACTTGACTGAATTGCTCAGTCTGGCATGAGGTACTGTAGAACAGGAGATATTTATTCAGCAGGAATATGATGTCAAAAATTGTGTTTAGATAGATATGCAATAGAAGAGACATAAAAATGCTCATTTTGTCAATATTTTCCTGCATTTTAAATGCTAAATTGATTTTCAATAGTAGAATTTTCAAATTGTAAGGAAAATTACAGCTGCAAAAAATCCATAGGCCCTTTTTCCCACAAAAAGCAAAATAACTCACATCTTCCACTAGTAAATCTAAGAGTGTTCAAATTAAATATTTCCATTTATGGATGGTGTAACTGTTAAACAGCAACTTTTTTTTTATTTCTTCCTTAAAGTGAACTGATGAATAGGCAAATTCAAAACCTGAAGGCTGAGGATTTCTGAAAAAAACTGTCTTGTCTTTCCTCAGTTTTAGCCCAGAGACCCAGCCCTCAGACCAGCTGTGCCAGGGTGGCCTGTCCTCATCCTTGGGGACATTGCTGGTCATTTTGGCTTACAGGCCTGGGGGATGGCTGTTGGGTGGTTTTCCTCTTCTTTTCCCCATCATGGCACATTCATCTATGGTTGTGTGTCCTTTGGGAGGAAGGCAGGGAGCACCAAGCTGTGCTAAGGGCAGAGTTTTTAGGGATGATGGCCCAGGGACTTTGCAGCTCCCAGGTTTGGGAGCCTGTAGCTCATGTAGAAAAAAAAAAGTTACAGGAAAAAGTGCGTGTTTGTAGTGGTGATCTAAAAAGTAACAGATTTAACTTGCAGAGCAGCAGCTAAATCATTGTGTATAAACCCTTTTCCATTTGTTTTCTGTTTCCCTAGCTTGTCTGAATTTCTGGCTTATAAAACAATGGAACACATTTTTGAAGGGGATTTAAAATGCCTTTTGGAAGACTTGGAGAGGTCCAGGCCGATTGTTAAAGCTGTGACTGGCCTAAGGCTTCCACTACAGAGCTAAAATTTAATGCCTTGCAAGGGGTGCCTGGACACCAATGGACAACCAGAGGGAACTGCAGAGCACTGTAGCTGTGTGTTCCCAGTGGATCACGTTACTGATCAAATGGGCTGTCATTCTGGATTTGTGGGCTAGTGTTAATTTTTGATGCAGCTAGGATGAAGTCTCTGGTGCTCGTTAAGGATGCAGCCCAATGTAGATTCTTAAGCAGAATAAATAGTGTAAGATAAGGGGTTTTCTCTTTTTTTTTGCTTTCTTGTTATCTGAGTCATTGTTGATATATTTAAACACTGGGCCCTGGTCTAACATGCTAAATCCAGCTAGGAATCTAGTCCATGCCTTGCCATGCAGTAAATGCAGAATAGTAGTCAGTTACACTGTTCATACCAAATAAAATCCAGATCACTGCACAAAAAGGTATTTTACATGCTGAGAGCTCCTATCTTATGTATCTTAGCTTGAAATCGTATGGCAGGAGCCTTGGCCTATACAGTCACTGATAAAATCTGTAAGTGGGTTTTCCAGTGTGCAGTAGAATATAGAAATGAAGAAAGTTGAGTGCTACTTAGGCTAGATGAGTATACTAGAGAGCTCAGAGTTAAAAGGATTACAGAAAAAGCAAATAAAGGAATTGACACACATTTCCTTCATTTCAGCTTCGAAATGCAATGGTGAACCGGAAAACAGGAAAATTCTCCATGGAAGTGAAGAAGACAGTGGACAAAGGGGTACAATGTCTAAAATACTATTCCAACTAAATATAAAGCAAGCAGATAATTTTAAAATTATTTTTAAGGTTGCTATAAATATGGTTCCCTGCAGTATATTCTTTTCACTCACTGAATGTAAACTTTACTTCTAATTATGTCAGTGACTAACCACTTGATCTTTTATACATTTCTTATAGCAAACTAACTTCTTCCCCTCTGTCCTTCTGACTTTCTTGTTCTGAATCTAGAAGCGGGTCCTGGTGATGACAAATGACTACTATTATACAGACATCAAGGGTACTCCATTCAGGTAGACCTGGCCATAATAAATGGACGTTTCATCCAACTCATTGCATTTGTGCTTGTACAGAGCTTGTGAACTCATTAAAATCTCATCAGCAAAGGCCGACAATGAAATATCCCTGGACAATGCTGAAAATAGCAAGGAAAAGGAGCCTACCAGCATTCTTTTCAGCTTTTCCAGGGATGGAAAGTTTGTGCAAGCTCACACAGGCAAACTCACAGTGTTTGTCATGGCTTACGTTTCATTGAAAAAATATTCAGTTGAGGTTTACATTGAACGAAAGGCTTTCGCAAGTACTTGGAGAGCTATAAATACTATAATCCATTTAAGTAACTACATCTTGAGCCCCATTTTATTCTTTTTTTCCACAACAAGAATGTAATGTAAAATGAGATAGTATTTCACTTCCAATTTGAGGTTTGGATGTTTTTTTTTCTCTGAACGACCTTCAGTGGATTTCTATAACTAAAACCAAGTAAGCCGGTAATTTTTGCATGTATTTTAGGAGGGAAAAAAAAAAAAGAAAAAGAAAAACAGGTAGTCACTTCAAAAATGCTCATATTTGAACTAGAAATAATCTGCTAACAAAAGAGCCCTAACTGTACTTAGGAGTTTGGCAGCTGTAATACTCAACTGAAATTTTCTTCAATGGAAGAGTTTCACATAACTTGAGCTACTTTACCACACAGAGAAACTACAGGCACATTTCTCTGACCTCTAATGCATGTTAAAATTTACTGATGGGTGGTAATACTCAGTGAGTTTCTTGTTTTGTTTTTATTTTGTGGAGTTTTTTTGTGGTTGTTGTTTGTTTTTTTTTTGTTGTTGTTTGTTTGTTTGTTGGTTGGTTTTACTTTGGCACTGGCACTCTTGCACTATTAGGTATACAGAAATGGGGCTACATACAGGCATGTAGTGTGAGTTATGTGAGAAATTTAGTTAGGAAAACTGTCCCTTTCCAACATGGTATGTATCTAGTTTTGGGTTGTACAGATTTGGGACAGCTGCACACTGTAGTGTCGAAGGTGTTCAGTGTTCAGCCCTTTCCCGGACTGAGCACTTGATTGCAGCTTGTGTGCTCTTGGATTTGGTGCCTCTCCATGTACTTCAAGGACCAGCCCATGCATTTGCTGTCTTGCTGATCAGTGCAGATTCCCAGCTCAAGACAATCCCTTCAATGAATGAATGAATGCCAGAAGGTATCCTGTGTTTGTGTTCAATAGCAAGAGGCATGGGATACCCCAGCCACTTCATTAAACTTGGAAGTTTTAAATGGTAGACTGGAAACCAGACCAAAACACAGTGTATAAGTGCTGAGAATTTATGAAGCTGAAGTCAATACAAAAGAGCTATATAGCTAAAAATATGAAACACAGAAAAATTAGTCCAGGAGGAGTCATGATGCTATTGTCACATTTGAAATTCTTTTCCTGTTGGTAGCTCCATCAATTCCCACACTTCTGTAGTTTCTCAACAGCTTAGTCTGATTTACAGAAAATTGTCTCCTTCATTGTAAGTCCATGGTCATGTTCAAGGCTCAGCTGAAGAAATCTCATGCTGGGTGAACAGCAGTGAGCTTAGAGGGGATCATTTATTAGTTTGCCAGGGAATAATGGTTTACTGCACCTCTAAGCACACATGAATACAGCCAATTGTTGCAGGCACATCAGAACTGAGACATCATTGAAGCAACTAATTGAACAATAAATATAATTGGTGAGGGTTTGGAAACAAACAGTTGTAAGTTAATCATAGTACATGAGCTGGAAATGTTAAAAATGAAAATTGCTCTGAATGTCTGCTGTTGTTTGTCTCACAGATTTCAAGGTCTGCTTTATTTCTCTGCACAGTTTAGGTGTGGCTCTCTCTAGAGGACATGGAAAATACTTCTTCAGAGGGAATGTAACTGTAGAAGAAGGTAAGGTACCTACCTTCTCATGTGGCTTACACAGTAGTTTTACTGTTAATTTGGTAGCTCCTTGTCTGCAGATTCCATAAGGGAATTAGACTTTTCTTTTTTCTTTAAAGATCTTTTGCTTCACAGCGTTCTAAGCATAGTCAGACTGTTTGTGAATCTTCTTTAGATGGGATCAACTTCCATCCTCTTCTCTCAGTGCTTCAGAGAACTCATAGCCCAGTTTTAATTATTTGTGGTGTTTTCTGAATGAAGTAACCACTAAGAGCACTGTAATGGCTATTGCTTTTGTTCAGACCATACATTGTGAAATCTTTCAGAGCTATAACTGGTTTGTGCATTAGCTACAAGGATTTACATGTTTATAATAGTAGTAGAGGTCCCCAGAGAGAGAATTGTTCTTTGGTTTTGCTTTTTGATAAGTCCTCAACTAAATGAGTGGAGGAGTCAACTGTGTGAGTAATCAAGTTATTTGGCAAGAAGGTTTCTGAAGATGAAGGAAGAGTGGAGGCATTTCAGAAGGTTGAAGGGAAGGTTGAAAATTTTAGAAGCTGCTGAGCAAAAAGCATTTCAATAGAGGAATGCTTTCAGATTTTATGCTGAAGTCTTTATTTCCGATTCTTCTTCTTGTTTTGTCAGTGATGTTAAACGAGACAGCTAATTTCCTCAGGTCTCTGTTCTTTGGCTGTATTTTGGGACATGGATATGTTCTTGCACTCAGGAGAGATATAAAAAGAAGTGCCTTGAGGTTTGAGTACCTGCACAGCAGCTACAAAGAAGGCACAACAGGAGACTTGGAGCTGCTCACCCCCCAGACTGTTCCCAACATCCCTCTCACCGATGTTCTTTAATCCAGCCACACATCCCAGTCAGTCTGGTCCCACAGGCACCCCCAGAAGTGGTAACAGAACAGTTCCCACTCTTACCTTCACTGGTTCTCTCCCACTTCATCTCACTGTCCTCCCCAGGGGCCACAGTTTTAGTTCCAGTTTTGGCTTCCCTGCCTTCCTCAGTCACGGTTGCCCTGTCCTTGTTCATTATGTACTTCAGGGGGTTAAACCCAGATGCTGCCTTCTGAACCCTATTTGCTTATTGTCTATTGATAAGCATTTTAAGAGTTTTTAAAATTGCCAAAGTACATTTTTATTGTGCTATATAACTAATGTGATATAGTTCTTATTTACAAGCATATGTGTGACCTGTTAGTACAAAAAACCTTTTCTGAACAATCCCATAAATTGCTGTTTGTGTTCATGGGCTGTGTGCTTAGGTTTTGAGGGAATTGTTCTCAATGATTTTTTTCTTTATAAGAGAGGAGAACAGCTCACATGAAAGGAGAAGTGTGTATTTTAGCATAAAGAACTTTACTGGCCAAAGAGAATGAGGGATTATGAACAGGAGTCTGTTACCATTTTGCATTTGTCTTTGCTCAAATTGTCTTCTAAACTTTAAATATATTATGTGAGTAACTCGTATAAGTTAAACATATCAGCACAAAAAGTTTTTTCTTACCTTTTCAGTTTTGGATCTGCTTTAACTAGTTTTGCCAGTTTGTTAGACCCTAAAATGTATTTGCACATAGTTTACTGTGATTTATTTCATTATGGTAATAATGCACTTTCCAAGAAGGGGTTATATTATGGAGTATATGCAAATAACCATCTGTTACCCAGACTTCTCCCTAAATAACCCATTATTATTCCTGTTACAGGTTTACATGATTTAGAGCACCCTGATGTATCTTTAGCGGACGAATGGTAAGCCTTAAATAAAGCATGAAATTAGTGTCTGTTACCCTCCTCGGTTTCATATTGTGTGTTTGCAGAGCCCAATTCTTTCTGTACAAAGACAAAGGAAGATTGTGCTTGTACATATAACTTTTTACTGTTTTGACAACGTGTTCACAGGTCCTACTGCAACACTGACTTACACCCTGAGCACCGGCAGATGACTCAGTTAGAAGCAATCAAACGCTACCTCACAGGAAAGGAGCCCCTGCTCCAATGCAAGTACTTTGTAAACATGGATTTGCAGGCTTCATCCCAGCCAAAAACTGTCCTACTTACCCTTCTACAAAATGCAAAGCTACTTAGTTCAACCAGTGATGATTTGAGATAGGATTGCTTAGCTGATGTTGCTTTGCAGTTTCATATGGTGTTGAGCTTTTCCTGGGGTATCAGTAAAGATATTATTATTTATTAGAATTAATTATGTATTTTTAGTAGTAGTATTAATGATACAAATTTTCGACTTTTACAGTAAACTATGTGCCTGTACCAAACATTCAATTTTCTGTTCAGAGGGTGAAGCTGTACTATGCAAAATTGTCACTCCATTTGGTTTTATAAATTATACAGGACTGATGGGAATCAATCCTTGGATCATGCCTCTAAAGAATATACCTGATATTTCATGAGTATTTTAGAGAGGATGCATATGTAATTAGCATTTCTGAACTGAAAAGCCGAATAAAAAATTCAGATAGGTGCATATTCTGTATGTTTGCAGAAATGCAGAGCTTTTGTGCCTGTTACTAACCTACTTGTTGTAACCTTACAGCACATGCAGACATGAGAATTAGACAATATATACATGAATGAGTTACATGAAGTGGAGTATAGTTGAGTTTTGACCTAAAATTGTTGCTAATGCAATGAAATTATACGTGAAAAACTGCATTGTGGTAAAATACAGTGTAATATTATGTAGTAAATGCTTTGTAGTGCAAAAAGTTTGAAAGTATATCACAGATAAAGTAAAATATAAGAAAACCCTATTGTATAGTCATCTAAAAAAGGTCTTTATATGAACATACATTTACTGATTTTATTGTACTGTGGTAGGTGATAAAGAACTGATCCAGGAAGTTTTGTTTGATGCGGTTGTGAGTGCACCAATTGAAGCTTATTGGACCAGTCTAGCATTGAATAAATCAGAGTAAGTTATCTTTGTGTCCATCATTATTCACCAGTCATGGCTGTGTTTTTATTAGTTATGTTAATGAACTGGTGGAATGTCTAAAAAATCCTGATATGCATGAAAATATTATACTAACTATTTGATCCTAAATACCACCAAATTTGAGTTCAATCTGAAGTGTTTATCTTGCAGAGTATGTCATGATGAGTAGCTGAAAGGTTACCCAATTTCCACAATAAAACTGGTGAAATTGTACCCTAATTGCAACTTGTAGTTCTGTGTGTTTTTAACAGAGCGTACTTGAGAAATTTAATTTACCAAAATTATTGATGCAATTGGTACTTTGTCTCAGAATAAATTATATATAGAAAAACTTGCACTGGCAAATAATTTCTTTAATCCTTGATTTGTTTATTTTCCGGAACTACTTGGGATCTAGGTTCCTGTTAGGGAGAGTCAGGAGATTAGCCAGTCCTTTTCAGAGTTTATATCTTCTACTTTATTCATTTATGCTATGATGTACTAAGATATTAAGTAACAAGTTTTTATCCATATTAAACAGGAATTAAGCTTAGCAGTTTGCATGAAATACAGTGGTTGAAATGCAATTCTGGAGATTATCCTGATTAGATTTTCCTAAATTTCAACCATTTTCTAAAAGTTGAATGAAAAAATACATTGCTGTGAAGCATGTTGCTCCTACTGAATGAATAAAAGCAAGATGATAAGATCTGGTTCACCAAAGAGTTATCCAGCCTTCTCTGAGAAGATAAAGATAAGAAATTGTTGCATGCTAATATTCTGTGGCCATCAAGAGGTGTAAGGTGTCATCCTACACAATGAAATAGCAGATCCAAAACATGAGGACAGCTGTGGAATGATGCCAGTGGGAGGCTTTTGAAGCCCTTTCAGATTCTGACTTTGCTTCATTCTGTCTCGTTAATGAAACAATAAAATGGCTCTGGTCCCTGGTTTTGTGGTAATGGGACTGAAGTTCTTGCAGCCATACAAGAATTAGTTTTAAAATAGCTTGGTATTGATAACAGTGCAGCAGAGGAGTTCAGTCTGAGCTGCCTGCCACGTTTTTTTTCCCAAGTTCTAGAGGCTAAAGCCTGTCCCGATGGCAGCTAAGTTTGACTCTCAGATGCTTGTTTTAAAATCTGTTTGCTTACCTGAGCAATAGTCACATCTATGACTTGAAGCATAAATATAGCGCAGAAATGTTGAATGGACTGGGAGCAAGATCTGGAATTCCTGCCCATCTCAGAATCACTGTGCGTCAGTGGTTATTAAATAGTTTGTATATAACTATGCCACACCTTTTTATTCTATTATTCTATCCATATAATCCCCTCCTACAAATCCCACAAAATTTATTGTGTTTGGCTTTTAAATAGCATTTCTACATTGCTTACAATTCAAAACCCAGATGACTATAACTTAAAAGACAGCATTTAAAAATAAATCAATAAATAAGGGAGCTATGCTTGCAATAATCTTTCTCAAAAATGCGTGCACTTGTGCTTTCTGTGGCAGCGATGCAGCTTTGTCTGTTTACTGTCTGAAGCCTTGTCTTTGCTTGTGCTCTGCACTGTTTCAGGAACTCTGACAAGGGGGTGGAAGTTGCCTTCCTTGGGACACGGACGGGACTCTCTCGTATCAACCTCTTTGTGGGCCCAGAGCAGCTGACCAACCAGTAAGTAACAAGCTGGGGCTGGCAGCCAGATAAGAAAAGACAGAAAAAAAATTTAGTTCATTTTTATGAAGCCTATCTACTGTTTCGTCACACAGAACAAGTTAGAAAGATATCCTAGGATCCCTTAAATTATTTCTTTGACTGGAACATTTAGAACAATGAACTATTTTACACCTGTAGCCTGTAAATTAGCTTTCCCTGCACACACCCCCAGCCTCCCATCTCTCTTCTTCAGAGCAAATTACAAACATGCTACACCTTTTACTACAACACCTGAAAAAAAATACCTCTAGAGTTTTTCAGGGATTTTGCATCATTGTTGTGGAAAACATTTTTGATATTGAACTAAAGCCAAATGACAGAATTAGACTGGGTGAAAGAACAATCAGGAGACCTCATCATACAAGAGTTTCCCATTTTCCTTGGAGAACATGTAATCCAGTGGAGGTATTATGCATGTAGAGAAAATCTGTGTTTGATATTTATGATAAACTAAGTTGATTGAATATAAAGTTCTGTGGGCTTATCTGAGGACAGATATTGTTGTACAAGTAGGTGACAGCAGCAGCACTACACTTTGTTACTGTCAGACAGAAAACCAGAACAATAGAGTGGACATTATACTTGTTCTTGGCATAAATTTTCTTCTGTCAACATTCCCTGAAATTATTGAGGAATAAAGTATTTAGTTGTCAACTACCACCCCCTACACAGTATTTTGAACATAGGCTGTAAAATTGCTTTTTTTTCATGACCTAAGAGTTAATGCCAGTGGCAACAGACTAGCAAAACTCCAGTGCCTTTTGCACCTTATGCAGCTCACAGTTCTTTTATTGTGCTGCAAGAAAAAGGCTTTTTAGACTAAGCATTTTTATTGGTACAAATCAGTGAAAACAATTTTAGTGGTATTTAGAGGTACTGTATTTTTAGTGCTTTAAACATCTTTCACAACAAAAGTTATTGTGTGTCACAAATAATTATTAGTAACTAAATTTAACTCTTTTGTTGAACAAGTGTTATTAGAAAAATTGTGCCAAACTATTTTCTTTTGTAAAAGATTGCAATTTTTTTTGTCTTTCAAAGCTAGAAACTATTGTGTGCCATGCAACAAACAACAATTGTTTTCTTTCGTTCTTTTTTCTCAAGAGATTTCCTGACAGCTGAAGATAAGGAGAATATTTTTAATGCTGACCATTTTCCACTCTGGTACAGAAGAGCTGCTGAGCAAATACCTGGGAGCTTTGTCTACTCAATCCCATTCAGCACAGGTCTGTAATTTTGTCATTCCTTAAATTCTGAACCGTGCATGATGCTGAAAGGATCCCAAGTGTGTCAGTGAGAGCAGGCTTTGGAGCAAATCCCAAATATTGATCTGAAATTTGCAGCTGCTTCACTGGTCCTCTGACCAGGTGTGTCTTCCATGGGGCTGCAAGTGAAACCCCAAGGTGTGGTGTGGCAGTTTTCATTTAATATTTGCACAGGTAGAACTGCATTTTAACAAGTATTTTAAGCAGCACGGGTCCAACAGAGTAAAGCTCCACGTTATTGAGAACCCCTGCAGCTGTCACCTTCACCCCTTTTAGCAGGGGAGGCAAAATCTGATGACTCATTTCAGTGTTTGAAGCTTGGTTTTGGCATGCTGGGGAATTCAAAATGGCAGTGCCAGTATGTTCTGTGCATATGTGATGTTCCCTGTTTTATTTTCTGAACACTATATCCACACAGACTGTGGATATATCCACAGATCTAAAACCGGGGGGGGAAACCCCTAAATTTCCTCATTTTGCAACAGATTTTTCAATTCTTTTTCCCCCTTTAATACACCCCACAGAAACTGCCAACAAGAGCAATGTGGTGACAGCCAGTACTGCTATTCAGCTTCTGGATGACAGGAAATCTCCAGTGGTTGCAGGTACAATTGTTGTAGTTTATTCATTTTGTTAATTTTTAAAACCAGTTTATGAGTTCCTTACTTTTGGGTTAGCAGGTGTAGATATCAAATCTTTTAAGAAGAGAGAAAGAGAAGGATGCAGTTGCACCTATAAGATATAATTGGGTGACTAAGTGTGGAGAGCATTTAATGCTTCCTCTCCCCAAGAACTTGATCCTTTAATAATTGACTCTCAAACCTCCCTGTGTGCTATTGAATTTGACTTTATGGAAATAACCATTATCTGTAAAGCATTTTTGGTAAACACAATTCTATATCATCATAAATGAGAGTATATTATGATATGGAAAAAGAAATATAAGAAAGGACTATCTGATGTGTTCCACCCAGGCTTCAAGTTTGAAAATTCTGTGCTTTAACAGGATTGTTTTATAACAGGATACAATGTGGTGATTTTGTCTAGATTATCAGAGATGTGATTTGTTCAGAGCAGAGAAATTGAATAACAAAGCTCTACTGTCTGTCAGCCAAGACTATAACAGTACCTAAAGACTAAAAGGTGAAGTGTGGCACCTACAGAATAGAGATAAAACACACTGATTTAAAAATGAGAGTAAGTAATTTTGAAATTGTTGGACATTTCTCACTCAACTTCAGATGCTTATCTGACCAGTTTTTCTCTAGTTCCAAATGGTTACTGACCTTGAAGAAGGAAAGAATTTTGATAAATCTAAATCAAAAAATTTATTTTGTCAGAAACCAAGCTTTCTTATCTCAGGAAAAATTAGATACCTACCACAAAAGCAAGAACCACCTTGTTTTTTTCTTGTATTTAAAATACTATTAAAAATGCAGGGAATACAATACTGAGAGAACAAGAATGTGCGAGAAAAATAGGAAATCTCAAATATGTTTCCTCAAACACAGAATATTTCCACTGATAAGAAAAAATTTGAGAAGGTCAATAGGAAAGCAGCTTTCTGACTCCAGTCCACAGGACTCATTCTTCAGAAATTATTGAACTCCTCTATAACATTTCATGAAATCTTAATTTTGACTTCATACTCCTGTTAAAGCATAAAACAGCATTCACTAACTAATGCCAGTGCAGATACCTGCAAAGTTCTGAAGATCTAATTGAGAGTTTTCACTGTAGAAGGAAGAAGGTTGACATGGTATTTCTAGAATGTTCTGTTGTTTAGGGACAGAAAAAGTTTCATCATGAAGTTTTCCATCATCTCTACAATGTGTAGGGTCAATAGACATCCTGATATTTATTCTTTTCTCTCTATTATTTGCAATGTGGTTTTGACTTTGAGAAGGTGCCACACGTAATTACTTCTAATACACCGTCAACAAGCTTTGGGGTTGTTTGTTTTTTAGTAATTGTAGAAGAGAAAAGCAGGTGTTGCTTCCATTCCCCCAATCATTCTGTTTATTACTGAAAATCTGAAATTGCTTGGGTCCCATACTTTCTATCTAAAATAAACACAGGGTCTTAAAAGCTTTTTAATGCCAAAGCATGTAGAAGATTTCCATGGTGTCTATAAAAGCATAATGCCATGAAAGATAAGAGCAGTGTACCTACACTCTGAAGCACATAAGTGTTTTTTTATTTCTAGTTCTGTAAACTTTAAAGACTGTGTGCTAGATATTTTGTTTACAATATGAAGCATTTTTAAGATTTTCTTTTGAATAATTTATCCTCTCCCTCTTGTATGGTTGCATGTTTTCAGGTGATTTTCTCTTTGGGGGGAAGCCACTTGGGGTCTGTACAAACTTTTTTCTATGAAAGTATCACTCACCCAGCTGCAGCCTCTCGGAGACAAATAAGTATATGCAGTGTTCTTGTTCTCCTTAAGATCATGAATGTGACTTGTCAGTCCTACTTTCCCTCAGAAAACTTTCAAGAAAGCACCCAGCATCTAGTTCAATTTTTAGGTTCTATTATAAGGCTGACAATATCCTATGTTAAGTAAAATGGATTTGGAGGCAGAAACTGGAGCAGTGATAAATGGGAGAAGTTTGAAGTTTTTATTAGCCAGACTTGGGAGACTAAAGTAAGATTATGGGTAATGTTTTCAAATACCTCCATTGGAGTTCAAATTTGGCCAAAACATCTCATTTTAATTTGTGTGAAGTAAGTATTCCTTATCCCCATTTTGTCTGAGTAGATTACAGTAAGCAGCAGGACGGGATACACATTTCATGTTAAATCACTCTGTTCCCTAGAGGGATTTGACTGAAAATTAAGCTGTGCCAGAATGTTGTTTATTACAGATCACTACAAGAGTTTAAATCTGGCAGAAAGAAACAAGATCATTATAAAATGGAAACCTGAGTTATTCCTGCCCATGAGAGGGGAATAAAGGAACAAAACCAACTCTTACTGCAAAATCCATAGACTGGGTTTGGTTTTTTTTTTATTTTGGGGTTGTTGGGTTTTTTTGTTATTGTTGTTCATTTGTAGTGGGATTTGTTTGTTTGTTTGTTGTTGTTGGGGTTTTGTGTTTTTTGTTTAGAAACCCATCATTTATAACAAATTTCATAAAAAAGTCTAAGGCTTATTGCAAATAGTTAAGATTCAACTGTATGAAATAGGAAAAATTCCTGAAATCAGTTAGTCTGCAAACTGTTACTACAGGGGAATTGAGGGTTGCTGCTGTTTCACCATCTGCACCTATAATACCAATTCCCTGTCAGAATGTCTTTGCTTCTTGGCAAAAACACCATGTAATTTTTTTCTAAAACCTCTCCTGCTTCTTGCAATTGAGATTGTGATTTCTTTTTTTAACTTAAATGAATGCAAATTTCTATAGAAGGTGTGTAGATAAATCTTTACTATAAGTGTAGCAGCATCATATTTATTGCTGTTTATTCAGAGTTCAGTTTAGTTGCAGGAGGGAAGTGAATGTAGTACTGCAGGCAGGGCTTTCTTTAGATTTGAACACATTTCTGTTCAAAATTTCTTTAGCTGAGTGTTTTCTGTGACCATGTCTTCTATATCAAGATTACATTGAAATGCTGAGCATCTTCAAACTGCCCCAGTTACAAAGTGAAGAGTAAAAGATGGTGGAAGTTTTTTCTTCTTCTTAACAAGAATTAAAAATAGGAAAATGACCCCAGATCCCAGTCTTGAAATTTAGTGAGATTCCTGGAATATTAGTATTCCTCTGGGTGACAAAGATGAAGCTAATATAGAATATACAGATTTAGATAGTGATTTGGCTATTAAAATTGAGGCAAGTTAAGATGGAACTGTGTTTTACGATGCTCATGTGAAGGCCAGTGTATTTCTGCTAAATCTTGGTAGAATTCAGCATTCCAGTCTTGTATTCTTTGAGCTTGTGTGATGAGCTGGATGTTGACTTTCAACTAGCAAACATATAGGCATCTGGATAAGTGCAGCATAGGATTTCTACATGCTATGTACGTGCTTGTTTCCATTTTTTGGCAAGAGATGATGGTTTCATCAGTATGATTTTGTTTAAAAAAATATTAAAGGTACTGCCCACCTAGAAAGCTCTGAACAAGATATGGGGATGGAAACAAGCAAACAAGAGTCATCATGGAGCAAATTTGGGTCTAAAAACTGAAAAAATTGCTCTGTCTTGAGATTTTGAGAGTGTTGACTAAGTACGTGAACCCTCAAAAATGCACTTCCCTGTAGAGGCATTTTAGTTCCAAAGCTGCAGTACAATATAGGACCTTAAAAGCCCCTCTTGTTGAAAAAGGCCATCACTGTTCACAGAAAACATGAAAATTACCCCCTTGGTATGTTTAATTAAAGGCAACAGAACTGACATAATCTTCTTAGGGAAAAAAATATTAAAGAATGCTGAAGAAAATGTCTGATGAAAATTGTCAAGTCCTTTTAAGATTTATTCATTGAACAAGCAGAACCTGGATTTCAGGCCTCGTTGGAAAAGTCCATAGCAGGATTAGTAAAAAGCTCTGGACACTGAGTCAGAAGAATGAAGGATTAAATCATGCTCAGGCAAAGTCTTTAGTCTCACAGTCACTGAAAATTTAGAATTTGAAGGAGAATAGTTCATTTTTGTTTAATGCAAGGCTGCTTAGAAAAGCTGAAATTACAATTTTCCTGAATCTTTTTTTGCCTCATTTTGTGCAGAACAGTAAAATACATGAATTGTAGGGGCTGGAACTATCTCTTAAGATCATTCAGTCCAATCCTAGTGGGCTAAATCTTGAAAGAATCTGAGCTAGAGCTGATTACCCAGAGCTGTGTCCAGTCAGATCTTAAGTGCTTCCCAAGGGGAGAGGCCATGCCCTCTCTGGGTGTGTTAGATTAGACCTAGACAGAAAAACAGGCAGAGTTTTATTACTGTTGCCACCAATTGCTGAAAATGTAGAATTGCAAAAATGTTTTGTTTGGTACCTAAGTACAAGGAAGGAATATCTAAAGAAGTATTTTCCGCCTTTGTTTTTTTTAATATGGTCAGTTTTGTGTTGGACTTCCTATTTATCAAAGCTGAAATTAGAAAATAGAAAACACTAAATGAGCCCTCCTTGCACATGCCCTTCTGTGGCCTGTCAATTCAAATCAACTAGTAGCTGAATTTGTTTGTTTTAAAAAGATAAAAACCTTTACCAGTACATCAGACCTGTAGTTTCTGAAAATGAGCAAGTCCTCAACGTTTTATGTCAGCTTAACTAAAATACTATGGTAAGAGAAGCTCACTGTAGCTAAATTATTGAGAAATGAAAATATTCCAGTTCTGTGAGGATGAAGGCATGTTTACAGTCATTTTCTGTCAAAGAAAGGTGGTTGCCTGGGATGTGCATTTATGCATTACCATAGATCTGACTCTACCCTTTATGAACCTGCATAAAAAGAGAAATTGCACTAATTTATATACATATATATGAACTAAATTATATTGAGTATATAATAAGCAATTCTTTGTATCAGGTATAGGAGGTGTTACTGAAACTGAAGCAAAGGCAATCAGTCCTCTTCTGTTCACTGACAGTGGGATTTTAAATGCTCTTACCAAAAATACTCATCATGCAAACAAGAATACTATGTTTTATTCTCCCACAGAAATTGTTCCAAGTAATGCCATGATCCAGTATTTAACTTTTCCAGTATTTAACTTTTCAAACTTGATCCTTTATTTTTATAACCAGCCCATATACAAATTCAAGAATTTTTTCTCCAAACTCTGGTTAGAGAGAGATTTTTTTGCAAGTGACCTCATCCATCACTTTCTTTGTTCTCCCTTTTATATAACTTTAAAACGCAACTTTAGTATAGCAATAAATTCAGTTATTCCATGTTAAATATTCCTAGTTAAAATGCTAAAAGGCCTCAGGTATTTTGAATGAAGCAGCTTGAAGATTTAGCATCTCCTTCTAGGTTCGTATCTATAAGCTAAGCTAAGAAATATTAAGGACTTAATTTAATCACTGATTTGTTAGAAATGGCACACAATTTTGAATGCTTCTATTCTGGCCAGAGGAAAGTGACCCCGATGATCCTGCTGTTTAAGATAGTCAAACTGTGCCTTGAAATTAGGAAAGATCCAAAATCTCATATTACTTTTAAAATACAAATCAGTCATATTGAGACTGGTCACACATCAGGTATTCATTCTTCCTGTTTAGATCCGACTCTACAGGACAGCAATTTAAAAGGAAAATTTGTGAACATACCACTTTTCCAGTAACTGAGACTTCTGCTCATCTAGGCTCTAAGTATGGAAGATTCTTTTAAAAATTCATGGAGGAAAATGTGCACCTTATTTCTGAAAATACGTACCTTTATGACACAAAAATCCTTGTTTTCACCCCCTTTTCCCTTTTTTTTTGGTGTGTTAATATTTGTATATACCCGACCTCAAACCTTCATCCAGGGGTCTTTTTAAAGGAATTTAAACTGGGTTTGCATGCACATCTCTCTTTTAACAAAGTGATTCTCAAGTACTTAATCAGTTTGCACTGTTGATATTTCTAGAAGTGACAGATACTGTAAAAGTTTCATAAATACTGAAATCTGCTGATGTTACAGTAGTACATAGAGCAAATACATCTGCTCTGTTCTTGGATTTTTTTTTCCTATTTTTTCTCGCATGTATTGCTTTCATATTATTATTAAGAACATTCAGGCAAATGTCAATGCTGTATACAGTCCTTAAAATTTATGATGCCATCTATAAAATTGCCTTTTAATATGAAGGCCTAGGGGAAAATGAATATGTCATCATAATGACACACCAACCAAATTTTTGAGGCATTCTAAAATAGATGTTTTCCTTGTCAGGCAAGAGAGTGATTTACCTAATCTTTACTCCCCATTATAAGCCACAGAATATTATATTCAGCAGTAGCGTTTAGCAAATACCTCAAAATGTTTTTCATGCTTTGGTAGAAAACCACGACTTTATGTTTTTCCAGAGTTTCTTGTTCATTTTGAATATTGTTTTTGTATTCATAAATCTAATATTGGTATACAGACTAATATTTCCAGCTTTAGGAAAACTGAGATGTCTATTTGTACAGCCTAACATTAAGCAACTGACGTGTTGGGAGCCATTGCTCGGGAAAGATGGTTTGGAGGAAAAGTGTGGAGAGGGGTAAACTCCACTGGATGTTTTGGAGCACGTGGTGAAGTCCTGTCCCTTTCCACTGGCTGAACAGGAAGCTGAAGTTAGTGACATACTCACAATTCAGACATTTACATTCATTTGCATTTGTTCTCAGTTCATTTCACCATACAGAATCTGTGTGTGGAATAGTTTAATAGTGTTTCTGCTTTTTTGAGGTAGTTCTCTGCTGGTGTTAACTTGAGAATTTAACCTCTATTTATCTGATTCTTGGGCTTTCCTCACCACTTGTTCTTAGAGGATCCAGGACTTTGACAGATGTATCCCAACATGTTTAGTAACATGTATAGGAAATGGTATAGAGCGTCTGCTCCTTGCTTCTGCACTTCTGCTTTGCTGTTGGGTTTTAGTTCTACATAATTTGTGGAGGAGTAAGATTCTCATGATCTAATAACAATCAGATTCCAGGGGCATTTTGCTAAAGAATTCTGCTGCCAGCAAAATAAATCCCTGACTGCAGATCAGGCAGAACAAGGCAGCAGACAAGCTGTCGGGCCCTTTGGATAAGTTCAAATACTGCTGCTCAAGGTTGGAGCTGCAATCATAAATATGAATTCATTGCTATCATTTTAAGTACTGAGGACTGGTTAATTTATTTCCCCTTCAGTGGACTATATTTCCGAACACTAACAGTGCTTTCTCATGTGTTTTATCTTGAAATCAGGATGACAGCCTTTGCAAAAGGTTGAGCACATAGTGTACATATCCCTAAAACATGGAGGGATCCCTCTACAATCAGTACAAGAGAGCAACCCCAGCTTCCACACAGAGGTGTCAAGTTTGTATTTGTTGGTTTGTTTGTTATGGGCTTCTGATTCCTACACCTTCTCCCCTTTTGTGGTTTACTGTGGCTGGTGTTGCTGCTCTGACATCTGGGGAACATGCAGCCACATTTCAGGTAGCACAAGCTCAGGACATACCCAGACTCTGAAGATTGTGGTTACCATGCCACTTTTGGCCAAATTAAAAGATCCAAGCTGTAAAAGTAGGCATCCCTTTTGAATGCTTAACTAAAGCCTGTGTGTCCTTGTGTCCTGGGCAGCAAAGGTAGATTGTTGTAATGGTTGTTATTTTCCTGTTAATTGTTAATGAGAGATAAGCTATGTGTGGTGTCACTAAATGTGCTACTTTGATGTTCAAGAAGAGAGATCCAGATTTTGTTTGGACGTTGTATTACTAGAGAATAATGAAGCTGAATTTTGATTGACTTTTTGCAAGCTCTCAATGGAAAGACAAATATGGCTAGCAATTATGTTTCAGTTTAAACTTTGTGTCTTTCAATATGAATGCTATTGGTCATTTTCTGTAAAGAACATGGATGTATTATAGTCTTCAATTTCTAAAATGAAATTTTAGAAAGTTTTTCTGTAACAAAGCAATATAATGAGCCTTTATATGAAAGACAGGAATGCAACAATATGTGTGCTTTCCCTGTCTTTGCAAATGCCTTGCAGAGTAGCATGTCCTGATACTGTGTTGACTTAGAGGGGGAAGAGTATTTTTTCACAGAGACTAGAAAAAAATACTGTGCTTTCTATAATACTCTCATGAGATTGCTGGAAGGACAACAAAGCTTTCTCAGGATCCTTTATCTGAAAAATAAGTCTGTGCAGACAAATAATTTCAGTGGCAGATGTCCATTGCTAAGCTTTATAAATTAAGGGCAGTTCTGTGGGGATTCGTCATATTCAGTCTTCCACTTGTTGTAGTCAATAATTTTTAATAGACAACAAATTGTGGCTTTTATCTCTGTTTATCAGTAGTTGAAAATTCTCTTTCCTCTACTGAAAAATAAATATTTTACCTTTATTAAATCACTGAATCAATACTTTTCTCTGTTCATTTTCTGCTATTACCTTATCATTAGAAATTAGTGGATTTGTTAATTCCAAACACTTTTACCGTGGTAACCATGATATACAGACTTATAAAAATGAAATGAAAAATTTCCCTGTGATTTTTTTCTTGTTTGTTTGTTTGTTTTTGTTGGGGTTTTTTTGCCTTTGGCAGACAGAATGTTAGAAAGTATAGAATCAGATTTTGCATGGATTGGCTCACTCTGTTCCCATAGCAGAGGGAACTAATGGAAATATTTAATACTTTGCTTTCTGGCAGAACTCCCTATCAATTTACAGCCTTGTGTGTGCATGAAAATCCCCAGAGCATCTTCAATGTGACTCAGAATGAGTTTTTTTAACTGTTCTTGTTCCCTTCATTGACTCTTCATCACCTTTTTCTTTTTTCCTTCTTCTTTTTATTTATTTATTTATTTTTTTAGATATATGAATAATGCAATGAGGAAAGCCTGAAAGGTTTTTGGTGCTAGGACTGGTTTTGGAAGGACTAGGAAGATGTTCTGGGTTATTCCTGACTAGGAAATACCAAGTCTATTCTTGTTTTTCTTTTGCTTGAAAATATCAGAAGTGTGAAGTGATTTGTGATGGAAGCTGTGCTTCTGTGTCTGAGCCTGTTAGCAACATTGAGGGTGAAATCTCTCTGGAGGTCAGAAGTTTATTAGCTTTCATCTCAGGATATACACTTTGAGTACAACTGTGCTCATTTTAGGTTGCCGCTGTGGAAAAACAGTGATTTGGCATGGCCTCAAACTTATTTTTGGGCCAATTGGCAATAAGATCCAATCCTGTCTTATTTCTGTCTTCTGTATCTGAAAAACTGTGCTTTGGTTTGCAAAATGTTATGGCAGTAAATGGATAAAAGAGTAAAAAATGTAGATTTACATATTTAAATTACTCAGTTCTGAAAGTAGATTAGATTATTCATTAAGCTTCACCAAATATTTACATGAAAAAAAAAGTAAACATCAAGAGATCAGATTAAAGAGCCTGAATACAAATATTCTACATATTGGGATATTGTAAAAAAATATAAATATTCTAAAAATTTAGTACTGATGATGTCTCAGCTGAAGCAATGATCCCAGTCTAGGGTACCACATTTTAAACAAAATGTAAAAGAACTGAAAAGCCTCCAGGGAATGCAGGAGGAAAAAAAATTGGAGAATGTGGACCTGCAGGAAAAATTTGAAACAGCTTGGTTTATTTAGTTCAGGACAGAGAAGAATGAACAGAGCCTAATAATGATATTAAGTACTTAGCAGTTAAAAAAAAAAAAAAAAGAA
>VZSE01002590.1:1032852-1053511 GCA_013398275.1 Promerops cafer | reverse complement strand
AAAAGAAAAAAAGAACAGACAGTAATTGATTGTTTCAATATCTGCTAGATTTAGATAAAGACTGAGATGCCTAATTGTCTCTGGACATGAAAGTAACTGCAGATGCAGGAATGAGCTTTAATATTTAGGTTGCAATTATTACAAAGGAGGTAAGAGCAAGGGTTACGTGGCTCCTGCCACGGAGCCCATTACTCAGCTGGGGCTGTTACTGGGACAGCTACAGAGCTTGATCTCAGAATCTGTCTGGTGGAAGGAGGGTGCAGATCTCCAAATGCCACAACGCAGCTTCCCCCTGCCCTTATTGCAGATTATCCCACAGCCTTTTCCTCAATACTATAAACATTGCTATTTCTCATTGGCTACCTGGACAGGTCTTGGTCCCTGCCACTGAGGGCACTTAGGGGACATATGGGATGTCTGTCACAAACAGCCTAAAATGTATTTTATCTAGTCTTGGAAAATGTGAATGGAGTTCCTCATCTCTGCTGGTTGCCTTAAAATAATTTCTAAGAGCCATTAAAAGAACTACCTCTGCACACTCAAAATATTCTTGGAATTCTAAAATTAGGATATTCAAATATTGGCTCTGATTTCCTGTGATGGCAAAACAGCTCTGCAGAGAGTAAGGATGGACCCTTGAGTGAATCCAGCTGAATGCTCCCTCTGAGAGGGAAGAAGTGTAAACATGCAACTCCATTATCCTCCTGCTGAAGGGCAGCACTGTGATGGGAGCTGCATCTGCAGTCATGGCATTTGCAAAATGGAGCACTTGTGCGAGGATTTGGGAATAAGTGGCTTCAGAAAAGTCTGCAGTAAGCTTGTAAACTATCAGGCAGTGTCTTCAGGTATGCTCTGTGTACTCCTTTTGGGGCTTTTGGGTATCCAAAGCACTGTAGCATTTTTTCCTTCAACATTTTCTCAGCTCTCTTCTTTCTTCCCTACTAAGTAATTAAAAAATTACATGCAATAGTTAACAAGGTGCTTCTATTTTCTAAGTTAGGAAATGGATGTAATGTTTAATTGCTGCTTCCTGGGGCAGACTGGAAAGTTGAAAACACATTTTTGGAAATGCTTTTATGTTATTATTTATGTTATCGGTGGCAGTGCATAGAGTGGTTGGTTTGAAAACTGCTTGTGAATTGTATACATCTTGAATTGAATAGTAATTTGTAGTGTCTAAGATAGTACAAATTTAACTAATTAAACTAAGTTAGATGGCTATTTTCTGTTTTTCTTTGCAGACCATGACTCTTGTCAGCCACTGACTGTAAGTGCACCATAGGTCATGTCTTGGTCTAATACTGCATCAAGAGTTAGTAAAGGATGGTGAAATACTTTAAACTCACTGCATTAAGATTCCGTGATCTCAAACACTCAGCCCTCAACAGTGGCTTTGGAATACACACACACACACAAAATAAACAAACTTCTGTTGTTCTATGTAAAGACTTAGTGGATATATAGTATGAAAAAGAAAAAAAAAAAAAGAAAGAAAATAACCCCAATAATTTCTATTAAAACAATGCTATTGCGATCCCAGGCTTTTCAACTGCCACGAAGGCTTTATTTCCAAGAAGCCAAAGACAGAAGCACCTCAAGCCGAGGAGCTCTCAAATGGCTCTTTTCCCTCGGGAGTGCCGTGCTGCCTGGCCGGGGCCGAATGTTCTCTGTGGTACTTGGCTGCCATGGCGGCGTGAGCGCAGCCGTAGACGGCCGCTGCCAGCATCATCAGGCACACGACCCCGCACACCACGCCGGTGATGACCACGGTGGCGATGGCGTGCCGCAGGCTCGCGGGCCTGGCCTTGGGCCTGGGCTCGCAGCTGGCGCGGGCGCCGTCGCCCGGCTCGCCGTGGTGGCCGAGCTTGGGCGAGCTGCGGCGCTCGGAGCCGTGCTGGTGGCTGCCGGCCGGCTGCACGTGCGCTGTCCTCAGAGCGCAGGCCCCGAAGAGCTCGTAGGGAACTTTGAGGAGGTCCTTCCCCTTCCGAATCCCTGGCGCCGAGCAGATAATGCCATCGCTTATTCCTCCTGGGGAAAAAAAAAACCAACCAGTTGTCTCAATATTTGACGGTTTCTGAATCACCTTAATGAAAAATTAGCATAAACCTGAAGTACATTTATCATCAGTTTCAACGTCATACTTTTAAAGATTTATAGTGTGTTTTAAAGGCTTTTGTTCAATTACGTCAGTGGTGAGATTTTTACACTTCAAAACTCACACAAGACAGTATTTTCAAGAAGCAGTTCATCAGGAATTAGGTTATCTGTGTATTTATGGATGTAAATGTAAAAAAACCTATGGTGGTAGAAAAATAAGAACTGTCATAGATAAACAAAGAGGTGTTGTTAATTGCAAATTCAGTTTGTTCAGCTTCTGACCACTGCTAATTTTTATGGTGAGAAATGGAAACAACGTATTTGGAAAGCATTTCTCACGGGATAGAAATATCCCATGAAATCATCATTGTTCTGACATTGTATGGTAACTGTAACAGGGCAAAGAGAAAGTTCAGTAAGTTGTATGTACCCATGAGTGATTTTTTGAAGCAAGGCTTGTGGTAAGAAAATATACACAGGTATGAAGGAGTTGAGTTTAATCAATCTATTACCCTGCTCAAATGCTAAATTTCATGGTTGCTTAGAGCCAGCTTCCCAAAGGAGGTTTTTAATACAATAGGGGGAGAAGTAGGAATCCACAGTCCTGGTAAATCATATGGTTGTTCCTCACTGTGCAGAGGAGAATACACCAAATGTAGCCCTCAGGTATTTAGAGCACAGGGCTTTAGGGATGTGGTGTGTCAAGGAGTCCACAAGGCCAAAATCAATATGGACATATTTTAAAAAATTAACTAATCAAATCAACTGAATTTTCTTTCTCTTCTCTATCCAAAATAATTCACCTTTCAGCTAAAGCCAGGCACAAAAATTTTCCTCCTGAAAAGATTTTGAAAAAGTAGCGAATAGAGATGGAGCCAAACTGAAATCTGGAGACTACTCCATAAATAATGTTGATATTCCAGGACAGATCTGAGCATAGCAGGTCTCTTGGTCTTTAATGGTGAAACCCAAAGCACGGTTCCAGACATCTTCAATGTGTTAGTTAAATATGGATATAGATAAAACCTCCAAATCTTTCAACTCTTATCCTTTCATGGTTTTAAGCAACTAAATATGTGTGCTTGGAATAGAATCCTGGTGTTCCTCCTGAACTGAAGCATTCTTTATAATTTTCTGTGAGTATGCATGAAATGTCATTGCCCAGGACGGATTCAGCTAAAAATACTCAAATATTTTAGACTTATATTGCTTTGTTATGACATACAAGAAATATCTCCAGAGCCACTGTGAAGTTTCATCACATGTGTGTCATATAAGTAGTGGGAAACATTAATGTGTAATGTAACTAATTTTTCTTCATGTGATTCAGACAAGTAATTTTAAGGAAATACAAACACAGAAGAGAATGTAACACTTGGGCTTCCTTTAAAGCTTGTTGCTAAAATGAATTTGTAAGTTCCATGCCACTTCATTTAATTAATCTGTACGGTGTTCAGAAAGATGGAAGGACATCACTGAACTTCTAGACATTTTTTTTTTAAATAAATGATAATATTTATGCTGCTGCAGAGTAATTAAGATAACCTGATATGTTTATCTTGGATCATTTCATTCTTCTGCACAGAGAAGTCAACCCCTGCTGAATTTCCAGCATAATAGACTAAAGCCCTGTGATAAAGTAATATTTTACCTACTCAAGATATGAAAATTTTATTGCTGAGAGGAGTTTAGCCTTTCATCTTTTCTAAAATTTACCTCACCCTACAGTAATTGTGTCCCTGCATGGCCAGTCTGGTTTTCCAGCTGGCCTGCAGCGTTCTGATCCCTGCAAAAGGCAGTCCAGCAGTCTCAGGCCACATGGGCTGTCCCACATCTCCTGTGCTGCAACAGGCTCCACACCACCTTGGTTCAGAGACAGGTGGTCAGTAGTTTGGTCACATGCAAGCATAAAAGCCTGATTTAGAAAAAAGAAAATTGCTCTGCTGTTCCGAATTCTCAGTCTGAACATGCCTCCTGGGAGAAGTAAATTAATTTGTTCTTATACTTAATTCCTTTAGAATTAAAATCATGTTGGTTTTTTTTCACAGCATAGCTCATGAATATATTTAAAAGCAGGTGTGACCAAAATACTGACACCACTATTTATAAACTTCACTTTTCCCTGTGTGATGCCATGACACATTTCTGTCAGGAAATTGCCAATGAATTGAGTTTCTGTTCTGGTTAACAACAAATTAGGAAGTGATACTAGGTATTCATAAAATGTTAAAGAACTATTGATAGAAAATAGTTGATAGAAAAACTAGAATCCTGGGTTCTCTAAAGTTTGCTCAGTACTGATATCTGTCTTGATGTTTGCCATCATGCAACAGGTAAAAAGCTTTAAAACAGTAGGTAGGTTTCCAGCAAAAAATGTATTGGTTGAATTAAAACAAGTGTATGTGCACAAGTATACTTGTTTTATATTTAGAATTGTCTGTATCTGAATTCACACACCACAGAACTCACCTGTAACTGCTGTATGGCTGCGTGTGCATCCTTGCTCTTTCTCTGGGCACTGATAAAGAAAGTCCCTGATTCTAGTCTGCCACCTGTCTTTATAAAAGCACTTACATTCTGACCTATGCAAAAGAATATAGTTTAATGTGTTTATTTGAGAAAGTGACCTACAGCATGGGGTAAATTTTTAAGCCACAGAAGTGAAGATCAGTTAGATGCTGGTTAAATGTTCTCATGTGCACTATATGTAATGAGAAAAATTCCTTACCTCTGTATAGAAAACTCTCCAGCCACAGTTTCAGGCCAAAAATATTACAATTGCATTGCCAGGGATTATCTTTGAAGAGAACCACTTTCAGGTTTGGAAGTGACTCCAGCAGAATTCTTTCCATTTTCTGAAGTTTGTTATGCTTCACAGAGAGCAATGTTATATTCCCTGTGCTGTTTCCAAATGTCTCAGGCAATCGAATAATGCTGTTGGACGTCAAGTCCAGTTCTTTTAGGTGTGGGAGGAAACTGAAAGTCGTGTTTTCTATATAATGAATCAAATTTCTGGTTAGGTTTAAAACCTGTAGATACCTTAGTTTTTGGAAAGCACCAGGTGCCACACTTGAGAGAGAATTATTAGACAAGTCTAGGATTTTGAGTAACGGCGTTGCAGCGAATGCGTTTTGGTTGATTCTCCAGATGCGGTTGTTCTGCAACTGTAGGATCTGAATTTCAGGAGGTAAACGGGCAGGAATTTCAGTAAATCCTCTGTTCTTGCAGTCTGCAGTCTTTGAGGCTGTGTAGCAGAGGCATTTGTCAGGACAGCTGTGAGCTGTGTGCGCCAACAAGATGACACTCCAAATCAAAAGCCAGGTACCTGTATCACAAGTGAAAGAAGATTTAAAATTACTTTAAAATGTTTGTCTTTAGGCAATACACAGGCCATAAACACAGCCAGAAGGTATACAGTTCCACAAAAAACAATAATGTAGATACTACACAGTGCATTGCTTTTATAATACATAAGTAAATTACAGAAAGTGTTGAAGTACTTCAATAATGCAGATGAAGATAATGCTGCCATGATCTTAAAATGAAGTACTTCCCATGGTTTTTTCTTAAGTACAAATAATTTTCAAGGGGATTTGCCATCAACAGAGCAGTGATGTTTGAAAGGAATGTGACAGTTTCTAAAATTATTAAATTGAAATGTCTCTCTTTCTTTAGTAGTAACAACTTTAAGACATCTTCTGTCAGAAAAATTACAAGCAGAACTTTTATTTTTTCATTGGTTTTACTAATATTACTGCCTGGAATAATTGAGTCAATGTGCCATTATAAGAGTTACAAGTTTCAAAGACATAGCTATAAAAACTATTAGCAATACTTTTTCATCAATTCAGGTTCTGTAAGTTTCTCCTTTAAAATATCTGTTTATTCTTTTTGCTTTAATTCCCTTCTCTGAATGCCAGCTGTACTTCCCATAGATACAGGTTTCTACACAGTCATCAGACATTTGTCATTAAGCTTCTGAAAATATAAATTAGTTGACAGGATTAGTATTTATAATTATCTGGTGCTCCCAAATGTTCAGGTGGTTTTAACTGAAAAAAAAGTTTTTACCTTTTATGTCTTGCTAATGATCTTAACTTTGAAAACAAGGTACTTAAAGCTATGCTTGTATGCATGTAATGAAACAGTAAAAAACTCAGTATTGAGTAATTAGATTTTCTTTGACTAAAGAAAGTCAGAATGATGAATCCTTTTCTAACATTGTTTTTGAGATGCTTCAAATAATTTTTACTATTTACTGTTTCAAAATGAAAACATTTTTGTTAGTTGCTACTTGAAACCTGTTGAAAATAAAGTAATTGCTGTTTATTGACTTACAGAGATCAAATGTGAATTACTAACAGGGAATACCGTATTGATGGAATAATGTATGATTCTACTTAGAAATATGGTAAATATATAAATAAAAGTTGTATTTTGAGACTACAGTTTAAGGCACAAATTGCTCATTAATTTTCACTCAGAAATGAAATATTTATGTTAAAATTATACATAATCTTCTGCAATATTGAATTCTGCATCATAAAATTCACTTGAAAGAATCCAGCATTCCTGCATGCAAGATAAGCAATGCTTCCAGTTCATTACACTGTTCTGCAACAGTTGGCTTCAGAAACACAGCTTCCAATGTAGAGGTAAAATAAACTCTTGCTTGGCAAGGAAATGCTTCACAAACAGAAAAATTGCATTTTTAATCTGAATGCTCCAGTACCTCACCTTTCATTCTGCTCTGCTTGTTCTTCCCCTGGCGGAAGATTCAGTCCAGATTTCTGATGTAGAACAGTAACAGACTCTGTTCTGGTTCCCACTTCAAATCTGCAACGTGCTCATCCACTTTCCTTCCTTGAGGTTTTTTTAGGTGGTGTCTGTGACTTGTGTAGAAGGGCAATTAATTCTACTCAATTACTCTATCAGCCTTTGGTTTTTTCCTTAATCACAATCTTCTCCCCTCTCCCCCCTTTATGACTCTCAGAGCCTTATTCTGCCTCTTGGTCAGACAGCAAGCCATGCAAACAGTGTCTGTCCAGCTCTGACTGCACAGCTGTAACGTACAAATAATGACCTGATAACCTTGCCTCTTCAATTTGTTTAATCTCCATCAAAAGCAAAGCACAAAAACTGAAACCGCCTGTTTTATATCTAGTATGGTTTCTGAATTCTGGTGGATTATTAGACAGGCTGTGTCAATTTTTGCAAGATCTGAACATGGATTTTGATTATCCTGGGCTGTGACTGGAGGCAGTGGAGTGTATAATATCACTACAAATAGTCCTGTGGGTTGATGACATGGTTTTGACGGTGCCCTTGTTTGCTCTTTTAAGCTTATTCATCTGACATCCATTAGTTGTGCTGACAGGATTTTATTGCTTGGGAATACAGGACCAGTGGCTCCTTCCATAAAAATGGCACACATCCTGGTATAGTCGCCATGAATATTGAACAAATTAATTTATTTTCAAATATATTGGAAAGACATAGCTGATGATACTAAAATTGTAGTTAATGTGTGGTGCCTTGACTTGTTTCTTTGTTATTTCTTCCATAGAACTCATACTGTGCCATCTACACCAATAAAAGGATTAATGACTTGTGACTGTGAAGGAACTCAAAAGTGTTGAAAGGAATGAGAGATCTTGTATATAATTGAGTCTTTCCAGGCCATATGATCACTCCATCTATGAGCTGTCCTGCGGAGAGGGAAGTGGTGCAATCAAAACATTTCAGACCTATAATACAGCTTTCTTGGGTACAAATTCTGCTTTTATGTGCTTTTGAAAAGATCACATAAAGCTCACTTTCCAGGTCAAAATTTATGTGATGTAGGCAATGTTCTAGAAGGAGTACTGGAAAAATCAGATCATAAAGTCCAAACTGCAGTTGAAATCAGTGTCTTTACCAGAAGTTATCCAGGGTTCTGTCAAGCTGAGACTTTGATATTTCCAGTAACAGATTCTATCATTTTTCTGGGCAACCTTCTCCAATGTGTTACTGTCCTCAGAATCAATAATTTTTCCTTGTGTCCAGTCAGAGTTTTCCTTGGAGCAGCTTGTGTCCCTCCCCTCTTGTCCTGTCACTATGAATCCTTGTGAAGAGAGTAAGCCCATATTTTCTACAGGTACCCTTTGGTTTGCAGAAGTCTGTGCTGAGCTCTCTGTCCCCTGGCTCACAGGGCAGAGCTGTGCCTGCCAGCATCGTGTGCTTTGCTCAGTAGATTCTGACACCACTCAAGATACCCAAAGGAGCAGTGGACACAAGGGAGCAGTGAAGGAGAACGTAGGAAAATTGTCATTCTGTAAAGTAAACATGATTGTTCATCTTGAGGACCCCAGGATTACTGTTGTGAGTAGCAGACCTCATTCTCCTTACATTCTTGATGGATGACACATTGTCCTGATATGGGGTGAAGCCTGGGATTTAGTGTGGAGGGACACTACAAATGTGGATAACCTAGTACCACAGTCATCCTGGTTAACCCCAGCTTTACAAAAAAGGGGAGAGAAGCTTAAAAATCAACTGTACTGTACTTCAGATTAATGGAAAAAACTTTTTAAACTTTTGTAGCATAATATATTTATTTGCTATTTCTATGATGTGTCTTAAAAAAAACCCATGAATCATTTTAGTGAAGACAGAATTAAATGTAAAAAAGTCTAGTATAAAATAACATTTTCCTTAGAAGTTGTAGCCATGTTAGCTATGGATTAGGTCAGGTACTTTTTTCTTGAGATGACATCCCACTCTCCCCACATTAACTCATCCCTTGTATCCGTGACAGCTCTTTTCATGACTTTTGATTAATATTGCAGGAGGTAATAGTTATTATATTATTGTTTTTTTGCATGTGATAAGATATTTTTAAATTCCATTTGGTATCTATAATTTTATTTGACTTATGAATTCAAAGGGTTTATTTTTAAAGTTATTTTTCCATTTTAACCAATATTTGCTGACCAGATGGGTATACAAGCTCCCACTGCAGTTCATTTCATGTAACAATGGGCTTAAAGAATGTCCCTTAACTGCCTCTCCTATTTTAGGTAAGTCTTTGCAACTATAATTGTATTATTTTTAGCATGCACCATATTACAGAGATGTTCACAGGGCAAGGTCGCAGAAAGTTAAGCCCTGTGGGAGGAGCAGTTCCATCAGTAATGCAGAGGTTGTTTTATTTACTCAGAATCATGGTATAAGAAGTTACTACTTTTTAAAAAATCTTCATGCTGGGTTCAGATTTGGAAACATATGATTAAACCTGTTGATTTGCTTTTCATGTAGATGTGGCTATTTTTTCCTTATATTGAGAACTCTGAATCAACATGTTTTGTAAACAGAAGTTTCCCCAACCTATAATCCATGTCCTATTCCCATTTATTAGGAATAATACTTTGGTTGTGACAGAGAAGTCTGATGTGGTGAAAATTATAGCTGTGTCACAGGTAGAGATTTGCCAGAAACAGGATAACCATGAAACCTACTCTTACTTCTGGCCTTTTGAACCACCAGCAGGATTCTTTTCAGTTGTCTGATGTGGTGCAGCAACTGTTATTGCAGGCTCTTAAATAAGCCTGTAGCAAGGTATGTTTCCCATTGCAAACAGCAAGAAAGGCCCATGCACTAATATCTGATCCCTGCTGGCTGAGGGGGGGCAGCTCTGTCTTGGCTTTGCCAGCAAACTCTTTGTTGCAGCAATTACTGCCATCTGGTTTAAAGGAGTTCTATGTGTAAGAATCATCTCTTTTACAGAAGAACATTATGTTAATTAAACTCTAGCAGAAAGGAAACTATTTAAATATTTCAAATATTTAAAAGCTACAGGATTTGGATTCCACTGCATTGTACATTGAGTCCAGGCAGACACGATTATATTAAAAAATGTTCCCAAGACCACAGCAGACAATTCCTATACATACTCTTTATTAGATTTATTTTCCTTATGCTTTTGAGTGGGAAGGAATTAAAACTGAGATACATTCAGGGAAATGGCATGTGCTTTCTCTTTACTAATGTGTGTCTTCAGATTGGTAAAATAGCTGAGCTCTTGCTCATGACCCGAAATGAAACTTTGGGTAAATGCAAACCCCTCTTCATTTTCGTTCAGGATGAAGAAAAAAAATTGTATTTGTTGGTGAAACATCCCATACCTTTATTGTTAACATTTTTCCCCTTTAATTGGCACTTTAAAACATACAGTAGAGATGGAGAGAGGTTGTGCCCTTTTCCCTGAGTCAGAGTGATGTGCAAAGGTGACAGGGCAAAAGAGACCTGGGAGTCCCTCATGCTTTTCTTTCTACAAGGGCATTCCTTGTACTCTGACAGCTCAGGACTCTCCCAAATTTTTCCTGGCAGGGTACTAGGTTTTCAAAAGTTGACAAAACTTAGAGGAAGGCCCTGGATCCTATTTCTGCTTGCTTTTCACAACAGAAGTATAAGCCCAAGGATCAAACTAAGTTTGTCTCGAGGAAGATTTGTACCTTAAAAATCTGGCCATATTCTCCAGAGAGGGGGGCTTCAGACATCCTGTGCTTAGACAGGATAAGAGGGGAGGAATATCAGCTAGAACTTAATAATATCAAATGGTAGTTATGACACAGCATAAGGAGACACCACGATTTCTTTGTGTCTGAGTTTTTATTTGATAGTGTCCCTTTCAGATGGGAAGTAATGTTGTGCAGCTATAGAAACAAGAAACCAGAGAGTTGTGATTCTGTACAGGGGAAGAGCCCAGTTTTTCCTTTCCAGTGGCTTGTTTTGCCTTACTTAGATACATCTGGTACTTGTTTATACAGTCAGTAATTAATCTATGAAATGCATTGTTGAAAGTTATCCTTGGGCCAGAAGATTAGTAGGATTCATATATAATCTGGAGCCACAGTTACCTCGTGGGGCAAAAAAAAAAATAATTTAGAAGGGATATAAACTTTCACTCTTAAGGGCCTTAATCAACCACTAATGACACAACTTATGGAGAAAAACCTTTCCCTGTGGGCAGGTTTTTTTCCATAATTATTATTTATGGGAATTTTTACACCTTCCTCTGACACCTCTAGGAGAGGCCAGAGGATGAGATGTAACAGTGGACGAGATGAACTGGAATGTGTTGTGTTCCAGGGGGAGATTTGTGGCAGGGGTCGGGGTGGGCAGCCTGGCAGTGGCAGGATGCTGCTGGCTGGGGGGTGTGAGCTGCAGTGTCCCGGGCACCACGGGACAGCCAGGCTGAGCACCTCCTCTGCCTGGGTCACAACTCTGGTTTGCCCCACGTTGCTGCTCTGATCTGGACTGGAAAGTTCTTTCAATATTCATATCCAGGTCTTTGTCACCAGGTCTGCTCACAATCTATAAACAACTGTTTAGGTCAGTCCTTTGCAGTTTTTTCTTTTCCTTTCACTGAAGACTTTCAATCCACTAGGTAGTGCACTCAGAGATTTGTTGTGGTATTATAACCCTAATATAATGCTCTTAGAAGTCATGTGGCTTGTACTCTTTTCCCATAACTGAGTGAGAAGAAACATATGGAGGTGAGAGGGGCTTAGTTAGAAAATGCTGAAATACCAGCCTTACAGTGTGCTTTGGTAGGTGGAAAAATTACCAGGATGGATGCAAGGCCTTCAGAACGCAGAGAAGCACAGGGAACAAAGATGCTGGGCCTCTTTACCTTAATTGCAAGTTAGATGAAGTTGCAGCAAGGGGCAGATTAAGTGTCAGCAGAGTATTTGTTCCATCACAAATAGCAGCGGGGGTTGCAGATTCAATTTTCAATCATTTCCTGACTAATGTCAACCACCTGTTATACATGCTGAGCATCCATAGATAGAATGTATCTCCAGTAAGAGTAAATTAATGAACTCACTGTGCCATTATTGCAAATAGAAAAAGACATTGCTTGACATTAACCTAAGAGAAATGAAAGAAGTAAAATTGGTGAGAAAAAACACATGCAAAAATAAGTACAGGTGTACGCCTTGTTTCATCTTGACATTTTAGATGCTTTTTGTCCTCTCTTAAACATGTTAAAATTGAAATCACTTGCTATTTTTCTAGATAGGTTGCTCTTCATCAAAGTTTTTTCTAAGCTTTTACTTAGTGATTTGTTTCCTTTTTATATTTAATGAGAATTTCTGTTAATGGTCACAGCTCAGCCTGGAATCAAACTTAAGACCAGGATATAAATCTCCTCTGCATTCTGAGTGGTTGATTTACTAAAGCAGCTCTTGTAAGAATTGGAAGGATTTTTTTGAACAACATCTGTAAAAGGACTTTGAAATGTTCAAGTGTATGGAGAAATATTTTAAAGTGCAGTAAATGTTTCTTATACTGTTGCTCACCAATTGTGCTACAAAGTAGAATGCATACTTTATTGATTTCTTTTGTGCTTTTAAGGCAAATTGTAGTAGTTCAGTAAAACTCACTGTGAAATGTTGGGAACTCCTGTGTTTATGGGCTCAAAAGGACTCTTTCTCTTTGCCCTAGTAGTCACTTGCACACAGAAACTTGCAGAAGCAGAGACATTTGCTGCAGCAAAAAGTCAAATGGTTAAACCTCTGTAATTCTTGCAACACTTTGGAAATATCCATAGGAGGCTTTTTTAGCTTTTTTTTTTTTCATTAATTTAGCAAGGTACTAAATAACCTGACATTAAAATTATGCAGCTGATAAACATCAAATACATGATTTTGGTGGATTTAATCATCAGGGAAATGTAAGGATTCCATTGGGTCAGGACTAAGGTGCTCAGTAGCTTTGGATTCAAGCTGGGATGGAGCGTTTCCACTGGATGATGTTTTGCTACGGGGGGAAAGGTAACTGTAACCCTGAAGGGATCTCGGTAGTCTTGCAGCAGGTCCTTGACCAACCTTTGGAAGGCCCAGGTTCCCAGGCTGTGCCCTCTGCAGGGCTGCAGTGGGGCAGCTGTAGCCAGCAGAGCTCTGGGCAGGACCCATCTCACAGGCAGAGCAGGGATACTGTAAATTGTCCCAAATGGCTCCAGCGGGCAAGAATGAGCCAGATACCTTTGCCTGCTGCCACTGTTCTTCATTCAGCAGCAGGTAAGTTTTACAAGGCAGTGCACAGTTTGCTGCTTTTCCAGTTCCCTTGTTCTCTCTGGATTTCTGTCATCCCTACTGCTTGAGCTGCTGCAGCTGCAGGCACCAACACTCCTCTGACAGCATCCTAGAGGTCCCAGAGCACACTGCTATCCTTTTCTCACCCTCTACTTTTTAATCTGTCAGCAGGTTTTAAACACCAAGGATGTTTTTAACATCCTTTTTTTCTCCACAGAATGTTTTAAATGAAGCAACAGGGTAAGTGAGGTATATGGATAAACTTCTCATCCCTCAAGTTTAGTTAGTTCTGCTGTTTACAGACAGGATAAATCCCTGGGAAACTTAGCTGGTATACAGGATAATGATGCTTCTGTTTAGAATTTGTAAAATAGTAGTAAAATTGTCCACTGAGAGGTCCTTTTTTAAAAAAATAAAAAGAAAATACTCTTTCAGAGGGAATTTTATTAATGAGAATTACAATACTGGAAAATCTGTTATAGATTAGTGAAGAACAGTAACAGTGTATCCAAATGGAACTGGTTGGATAATTAAATTCGTTTAATAGGTACTGAAATTTAAACCTCTTGATCCCTCTGACGTAAACATAACTCTTAAAAGTCATGGAACTTGATTCTAAAAGTGTAATGTGGGAGAGAAACACTGGGACGATGATTACAGATTTCAGATACCCTGGGAGGAAATGCATTCTCGAGTTAAACAACAGGCATTAAAAAAAATAAAAAAGAAGAAAATAGAAAGAACAACCCCCAAAAGTGTAGCTATGAAATATAAAAAGAAGTTTTAATAAAACCCTGTTTATGTAGGTCTGCAGCTTATATGAGCAGCATTGAAGCAACATGACAGGGATAACCAAGTGACCAGTAAGGGATACTAAAGATCAAAATCATTAAGGAACATCATGTTTTCACTATTCTTACGCTCTTTTTACCTGTTCTGTATTATCGTGTCTGTTTTGGCTGTATGTCCTTCTGTATGTCTGTTTTGGTTTCCTGTTTTCATGCTGAGAATCCCCAAAGAGCCTCATTCTATGGTTTCTCCTCTCATTAATATTTTTGTTCAATATTTATTACAATTTATAAAGTATGTCCAGTGTATAATTGTCTTTCTTTGATTTGGTGAAAAGGAAAATTATTTACTGAGTTTTAACACATATTTTAGGAGGATCATACCAAATGGCTGTCAGGCTATCTGCTAAGTAGGGAGGAAATTGTTTTAGGATTGGTTTAAATTATGAAGTCCTGACTGTTGTAATACTGAGCTATGCCTCGTTTTTGTTTGACCTACCTAAAGTTATTGTTAAGCTTTTAACCATAGCTTCTGTTTCACTGTCCCCTGAAGTGCTGAAGGATGAACTTTCTCTCAAGCCCATGCATTAGTTGAGAGGATAACAAATTTAACACAACAGCTGGAATTCCTGTGAGAAAATAATTTTTTAAAAAGTACAGCATAAAAGTATATTATTAGCCCTAAAGTTCAGACAGCATTTAAATGTTGATCTCACCTTTTTTGTCTTCCATGTTTATATCTGACTTCTGTGTCAACACTGGGTGATGCTGAAGTATAGAGGTAATACATATTATCATTTAATACAATGCCTTTTTAATCCAAAAGCACTTCTATTTTACTTGAATTTATGATGGGATCTCAAAAGTACCAAACCTAGCTGAGCTTTCTCTGTCCATAAAGCTATAGCTGTCTTAAGCAAAAAGGGTGTGTCTTCATCTTAATTTGCTTTTATTTCCTTCTGCAGTCTGTTATTTTGGAATATAATGGCAGGGCTGAGCTTGGTTACTCATATTTTGGCTGCGACTTTTTATCCTTTTCCCTTTTCAAAATGACAGTGTGCATTTCCTCTCCATCTCTGTGTTTCAGCAGAGTTAGAATGGATGAGTTCAAAGAACAGCACTACTGACTTCTCCTTTCTCAAAGTGCTCAGGGGGAGAAGTGGGCTGACTGCTTTTAGGTGAAGTTAGGCATCATGTGCCTACTTTAGTGAAATAATAATTTCCATACCTCGAGGTTTTTTGGTGTCATTAAGATCTTAAATGGTTTTCATTAGTTACTGCTACAAGCTTCTTTTCTATAAACCTGTTAGGAAGAAGAAAGAGCAGAGCACTCTGTAATTTGTAGTTTGTGGTGATTTGGAGATGTGTTCAAACCATAGGCATTTGAGTCAATATTTGTATTTCAAGCAATAGTAGTTCAGGCTTTTCCTTGGAAAATAAACACTCTCTTCTTTTCTACATGCCATCAGCTGGTCATACTTTTACATATTTTTGCTTTCTTAGCTTTGGAGTAAAGGAATACCTATTTTAGAATTTCTGCAGACTTTGTTACATTGAAAATGTGAACAAGTTTTGAGAAAGAAGTGGGAGTTACCTAATGCTTGATTTTCTGTAATACTTTGTCTAAATGCAACTTAATCATGGAATTAATCATGTAGAACAATGTTTCAGTTGCATCATAGTGCAGGTTTAAACTAAAAAAGTAAAAAGCCCTCTTCATTGTACTGTCACAGCATTCTTGCTAAGGCATCTCTTTAAATATTCCCAGTTAGGACTTTGGACCTGGTTTTCTCCTGAAATCTTAGGGAAATGTATCACCTTTCCATCAACACAGGATTTGAACTGCAATACAGCAGAATACAGCAGATCCTTTCTGGTGGTCTATATAAGAATATTATGAAATGGTGAACAAAATACACCACTCAAAGATTCAAAAGGTTTTACACCTTTTTGGACAGATGATGGCACCTGTCAGACTTGGGTTTCTAGAGTTCTTGTTAGGCTAAACTTATGGGGAAAAAAATCTCTCTGAAGAAGAGAATCTGTTTGATTTTAATTCCTATTTATAGGGTGTCTTTAGACCAGGAACAGCCCTAAGCCTTCAGTGCTTCACACCCTGGACCTACCCTGTCTCCATGGGCAGATGTTCTCTGATGGAAGTGTCACAGAAGTCCAGATTCCATGCCATAATTTCCTTTTATATGAATATTATAAAACATGAGCAAAGCTGTCATTTTATAAAAGAGATTATTTCATACATAGAAGACCATTACACATTTTCAGCAATGGCAATGCTGATATTTCCTGTTTTTTCAGAGATGGGCTGAACAATGGAGGGTTTCCCATGGTAGAAGCTTTGCTGTAAATGTTTCTTCTGGTAATGTAATTAGGAAGTATTGGCTCCAGTTAATGTGACTTAAACAAAACATGTTGTCCTCGTCAAACTTGTTAAACAGGCATAGCCTTGTCTGAAAGGAAAACAGGGACATATAGTGTTTCCATGGAAACTCAGCTAAAATTCTGATTTGTGGATATGAGCATAATCAGCACTACAGTCTAAACTCATTGAATTAAATGAGTCTTAGTTGTGAAGTCAACACAGTATAAAAGTATCTGTACACATGCAAGAGTCAGAGTCTTCCATCCCTACAGATGCTTTCTACCTGCACTTTAAAACAGAATAAAGCAGGGAAACTTGTGTGAGACCCTTCTCTTTTTGTCTTCTGTGGCCATTTGTGCCATTTTAATACACAAATCTGTGTAAGAATATAAACTAAATTGGTTTAAATATACTTTTATTGGAGTTTGTTATGATTTACTGCATCTCTAATGTGTGGTTTTGATTTCCTTTTATTTAAAATAAAAGTAGGAAGGGCTTTTCCCTTAGTGTAGGGCATATCAGCCCTGTATGGTGAGAGAATGGAGAAGACAATGTTTGCTTCCATTATAGATGTTCTGAGAAGATTTAATGATTCTGGAAATTATGCTCCAGCATTCTTTTTTGTAAAACAGAAGAAAAATAAAGAATTTATTGAATTGGCCTTAATTAGGAAATTAAATATGTTTTATAAATGTGTTATAGCAGAACTTCCAGGAGAACCTTTGTCATTTATAAATGTCTACATTTTGGAAAGTGGAATTTCAAAGTTATTTTAATGCCTAGGAGTATGATAGAGACTTCTGAATTACAGCCCAACATTTACTGATTGCAGTGTGAAATGAGTGCTTCTGGAAAGCCCATCAGGATCAGCCTGCCTTTGCTATGTGCCTCAACAGCTCTAAAAACCTGGCCTTTGCAAGGTTCACTTGCCCTGTAAGTCAATAATAGGTTTGCCTTTAAACAACTGCACAACCTCTGGAAAGTCCTGCCAAGAGTCCTTTCTTTGAGCAGAGTTTTCAGGGGTTTTTGTGTCCTCCAGAGCTCCATTCTGGAAGGGGCTTCATGTTCCTACCCCATGCTGGGCACCCCTTAAAGCTCCCAGACTCCAGTGAGCACTTAGCAGTGCTCAACACCTTCCAGGCAAAAGCCCCAGCTGAATTTGCACCTATCAGGCAACTTATTAGAAAGACAAGCTATTTTGTATGATAAATCCTCAGTTTAATGTATAAGCAGACAGCTCCCTTTCAGAAACCTTCCTGATTTATTTCAAAGCTATTACACTAAAGGATTACATTTGGTGCCCATTATATTGATTTCCCTCAAAACTTAAAATTTATACCTCTAAAATATGCCTTAAGACTGTATCGACAGCTAAATCCTACTAATCATTACTATATAAATTATAATAGACTCCTTGTTGAAGCATCTGGATAGCAGTTTATGTGAAGTAAGTATGGTCCATTTGTACTTTTATTGTGAAAGTCATGTCAGCACTTAGAGAAGTTAATAACTCACCCAGAGAAGTTCTCTTATGGTCATAACTTGGCACACAGATCTCGGGCAATGCTGACATTTTGTTAAAAACTTTAAAAGTGTGTCAGTGCCTTTTAATTTTATCAGTCTCAACATTTTTTAAAAGCCTTATTTCTTTGGAGATTTTTCTTGAAGTATCAATTAAAAGCATTTGTTAATTTTGTATTTGGTCATAAGTTGGTCAATACGTTGTTCTTTGTATTTTATGGCTTTAAAGAGGTGATTTCATTTTTTTCTAATGAAGAAAGTAAGCTGTTGGCCAATTTTCAGCAATATGAAAACACCTCTTAATACACCAGATCAGCCATAAGCAACCATTTCTGCTGGCACTTATGCAGGCTTATGTAGCAAAAGATGTTGATTGCTTATTTTATCCTGGATTCTGTTAATACAAGTAAATAGGAAGCTGTCATTCCACCCGATTCCTTGGCCTCTTGGATGGCATCAGCTGTTTTCCAGTTCATGGGCATGAACTTCTACACATTAAATAAAGCAAAAGATAAATTCTTTTCCCCAATACAGGTGGAAATTTATTTCCCCAATACAGGTCATTGCTGAGAGGTATAATTAACATTTCTTGGCCATGTCTTCAAAATCGTGGCAATAAAATGTCGTTATGAAATAAATTTAAGTAAACGTGAAAATGTCCAGATTACAGCCAGTGTTAATCCATAGTTTTAGAAAATGACTTTCAAGAGAGGTATTTGTAATATACTGAACACGTCTTGAAATACAGTGTTTCTTTTTATTTAAGACATAAAAAGTAAGAGAATATGAAAGAGAAGAAAATTTATGTTTCAGTATACTGGAAAATCTCAGTGTTATTATTCTAAGATTGCTTTCTATTCCTGACATGGTTTAAACCTTCAGGAAATTTCAAGAATGCTAGTTTATAGCTCAAATTCTACCTCCTATTTTGCTGAACCAAGATGCAATTGTGTTCTTTTCTACATAGATATTTAATAAAAATACATTTTTGATCCAAAAATGAAAAAAAGCAGGCAAACAAATCCGCTTTTGCAGATAATATTCGTCATGGAAAAGTTGAACATCTGTATCTTTTGCTGTTACTGTTTTTTAAAATTGTTCAGTAAAAGACACAAATGTAAATCAGGTTGCAAATCCACCAGTGTTATTTTCTTTGAACTTGCAACTGCAGAATACTATGGTGCTACTTAATTTCAAACACGTAAAAATATGTGCACTGAATCTTTTGGACACATAATTTTTTTTGTCCTTTCTAAAACTGTAGATTATCACCATGTGGTTAAACTGCAAAAACATGGTTAAAATGGTGATCTTAGAAAAATAAAAACATGAGAACTATTCTGGAGCATTACAATAAACATTTGATTTATGAATCACCCAGTAGATATGGTGTTGAAGGGCTGAAGATTTTTATTCATTATGAGGTCCTTCTGATGTATTATTTGACTTCAAGTAACATGACTCATGTTTTCAGTAATTCAGAGTAATTTGCTAATCACAGTATAGCACAAACTGTAGAGATTATCACTATTTCTTGTTATTATAATTCAGGAAGTAAGAGATCCAAGACTTATTTCCAAATGGTGCAGATTGATAAAATGTCAGTGTTTGCTCAGTCAGTGTCCCAAGCCTGGCTTGACTAATGAGATTTCATCTCTTCATGGACCTTGGATGGACACAAATCCCCTCCTGACAGCAGCAGAGAGGGCGTGGTTGGTGCTCAGTGTGTCCTGTCTGCAGGAAATGTTGGGTTTGGTCAGATCCCTCCCTCTGCAAGGATTGGTACCAGCAGAATCTACATGTCTTGGGCCCCAGGTCTGTGGTGGAGGGCATTGAAATTCAGGAGACAAACTGGAGAGAGAACTCATGAGTTCACTTTGCAGTGGATGCCATAATATTTATCTTTAATGTCTCGTCCAAAGTACTCTGTGTCTGGCAGTAGGACAACTTGTACCCATTCTGCTATGACAGGATTTCAGTCTGGGAGGGGTAAACCTCTTTGGAAATTATGATAGAAGCTTTGCCCATGTCTGAGATCAGCCTTCTCACAATGCTGAGAAATGTAGAAACAGATTTTTTTTGTTAACCTGTTTAAGTAGTAGCCAGAATCAAGTCTGCAAATAAAATATGATCAAGGCTTAAATGTGTTGTGTTTTAGTCACAAGTGGAAGCAGAAAGTCTTATATATCCTAAGAGAACATTCAGATAAATATCCTAATTTCTGGCTGTTTGTCTGGACTTTGAGCCTCTTAGGGTTCCTTAATTGCCAGCTTGAAACCACAGCCTTTTGGCTGAGATGGAAAGGTAATCTGGCTGTGCTGCTCGAAACTAGGACCTCAGCTGTGAGAAGTAAAGCTTTTTCTGAGAACTTGACAAGTCCTGGATCTTCCCTTAAGATTTATAAAAGTGCTTACAAATACATACTGTTCCTATTTTTCGTTTCAGTCATGGGTAGTACTCAAATAGCAAGAAAACCCTATAAAACTAAAAAATGGTTAGGGAGTTATAAAAATACTCTTACTGCTTCATTATTTTAGCATTACTGTGGTCAGATTTCAATCTTCACATGCTTCCTATATCGCTGGAATTCAGAATTATTTGTCAGAGCAGTGGCCGTGGTAGGAGATGCTGGAAGAAAGTTAAAGGCTCCTAGGAATTCATAAAAGCTCTGCCACCAGCAGTTTCCCCTGTGATGATTCTTGCCTTGTTTCTGCAGGCTGCTGAAACTTCCTGAGGCTAAAAGTAGTACTACTCAGCTTTCTTCTTTTTTTTTTTTTTTTTTTTTAACTTTTTTT